>CAUYSK010040681.1:0-25325 GCA_963575035.1 Avahi laniger | reverse complement strand
TGACAAAGTAGACAGCAATATACACTGGGGTAAAGAATCCCTATTCTATAAATGGTGCAGGGAAAATTGGATAGCCACTTGTAGAGGATTGAAACAGGATCCATATCTCTCACCACTCACAAAAATTAATTCAAGATGGATAAGAGGCTTAAATCTAAGACATGAAGCCATAAGAATTCTAGAAGAAAATGTTGGGAAAACTCTTCTAGATATTGCCCTAGGCAAAAAATTTATGAAGAAGACCCCAAGGGAAATCACAGCAACAACAAAAATAAATAAATGGGACTTGATTAAAATAAAAATCTTCTGCACAGACAAGGAAACAATCAACAGAGCAAATAGACAACCTACGGAATGGGAGAAAATATTTACATGCTATATCCAATGAAGGGCTAATAACTAGAATCTAATCTGCAAAGAACTCAAGCAAATCAGCAAGAAAAAATTCAAACAACCCCATTAAAATGTGGGCAAAAGACATGAACAGAAGCTTTTCAAAAGAAGATAGACTAATGGCCAATAAACATAAGAAAAAATGCTCAACATCACTAATCATCAGAGAAATGCAAATCAAAACCACAATGAAATATACACCCAAACCCAGTGAGAATGGCTTTTATCAAAAAATCCCAGAACAATAGATGACATCCAAGAGGTAGCACATATTAAATTCATGACAACCAGAATGCGGAAAGTCCATTCTTTCATATCACTAATTGCAAAACTAAACTTAGTTTATGAATAGAGGCAGCTGATTCTGTGGCAGCCCAGATTTATTCTCAGCAAGGGTTAACTTAAAGTCACCCTTGGAGCTCACTGACCACTTGCACTGACCACAAGAGATAACATGGTAGCCTTTATCATCACACACAGAAGATTCAGACCCTCAACCCAACCATGATAACTGGATACCGAACACAGCAGAGCCAAGCACTCCAGGCTTCAGCACACACCACCCTCCCGAGTGCAGCCGTCACTCATGTGCTACAGCTTCTAATCTCTCTGTGCCAAACGCTTGGCTCCCTATCTCTGAATGATAGGACGAGGGTTGTAACCAAGCCCCAAACACTAAGCTGCCCCAAGAGCAGACCTTGATCACATTTGCTCTGCATGGCTATATTTTGGATTCATTCTCCTCTAGCCCTTTATTGCCTTAAATTCCACTCCCCCTCAAACAGTTCAACAATTTTTCATTTTCTCCATTTTTGCTTTCACTTTGTTTTTCAAGTTTTACATGTATGTACTCTTGACTCACCCTCTGAAACTATTCCAATATTCCCCTTAGCTGTGATGCCTCCCTCAGACCTGTGTGGATGCCTCGCTGGGCAGTCTCTGGCCTGTGCCTGGGGACCAGAGAGCTGTTTCTTGGCCAACCACTTGCACACACTTCCCAGGATGTTTCTCTGGCATTATTTTTACTGCTACCTTTTCCTTTTTGTCAAGAATAGCCTTCTTATTATATGAATAGCAGCAGATCCTCCCCAGAAAAATCCACAGGGTTCTGACCAGAGGACTGTTTTATTGTCTCTTCCCCCAAAGTGTTACTTTTGTGGACACCAGCATCATTTACTGTTTTTCTTTGCACTTGAACAAGCTGGGCTTTCTTGCCTTTGATTTATTCCTCAAGAACAGTTAGATATGCATTTGACTTCATATGTGCAGAGTTAGGATAGCACATTTTCCCAAAGGATTAAGGATTGAAATTGCCACTGTACATCCCCAGGTTACTAGTGTGGGCTGGCTTGTGTCTCCTCAGTGTCAGACATTCTAAAACATATCAAAGTCCTCTAAGATATGAGTGCCTTAGTCCATTTGGGATGCTATAACAAAATACCTGAGACTGGGTAATTTATAAACACCAGAAATGTATTTCTCATAGTTCTCGAGGCTGGGAAGTCCAAGGTTTGGTGTCTGATGAGAGCTGCTCTCTGCTTCCAAGATGGCACCTTGTTTCTACATCGTCTGGAGGAGATTAGACATTGTCCTCACTTGGTGAACTCACCCCCTCTAGCCCTTTTGTAAGGCACTAATCATCTCCTAAAGTCCTCACCTCTTAATACTGTTGCACTGGGGATTAAGGTTTAACATGGATTTTAGAGGGACTCGAACATTCCAACCATAGTACATGAGTAAGAGTCAGCCTATTCCCACTCCTATATCACAGCACAACAAAGACCTTCTTGAACCGGTGACTTTATGATTGCGATCAACTGTCTCAGACAACAGACCGAAAAACATCAAGACAGGCAAGGCAGGGCAAAGGGCAGAGGGTGTCCAGAACATCAAGCAACCACCACAGTCTTCCTCAAGTTAACCTCTTGAGAACTCCCTAGAAAGATTAATTTTGTTCCTAGGGCACATTTTTCTTTATGGTACTCTCATAACTGATACACTACCCTATAGAAGTAAATGTCAACTGCTGATTTGTGGACACTTTATCATTTGATATGCTTCCATCTGTATCCATATATTTGTCTGTCTATCTCTCTATTTACTAAATGATTTACCTGGGTACCATTCCCAGATGTTTGGGATCACTGGAAGTCTGAATTCTGATTTACAGAGGGGCTGTTATTTAATTCAACGTGATTTAAAGTGTCACACAATCTGTCTATATTTGGAAATATCTACTCTCCTGGCATCACGCAGAACCAGACACAGCCTAAGGCCTTATGTTTCCTGTTAACTTAACAACCTGCACAAACATCTCTTGTATGTATTATCAATGTGTCTTTAATAGTTTTTGCAATACTTGAAGCGATCTCAGTTTGAATAAGCAAAATTTTGCAGGCTGTGGTATATAAGGATCCAACTGGCTCACACAACCAAGTAGAATTTCAAAATACACATACTAGCCCAGAACAGTGGCTCTTATGCCTTTTAAAGAACATCCATTCTTAATTGTTGCATTTGACATGTGTTCAAGAATAATGGTCTGGTAAAGGATCTTTTTATATTGTTTTTATTTTTGTTTTGACATGGGATGGGGTGTGGGGTGTGATTTAGTGAGACAACTCAGTTAAATACTATAACAACAATACACTTTCTTTATTTACTATGACATACTGTTCTCCACTCTCTCTTGATAAAATATCTACTACCAATAGTTTCTACAACCCTCCTTGGAGGCTTCCAACAACCACACAGATGTCTCTATGCACAAGATTAGCTGTGGAAAGAATAGCTAAGTTAAAGAAGACATTTTGCAGTTACAGGGAAAGACAGAACCACTCTCTTCAGATAAAAGTAATAAGTTGTGAGTCCCATTGGGGTAGCCTTGGTAAGCTCTCAAGGCCAGGGATTCAGACTCCCAACCGGTATCATGTCATATATGCCAAACAAAGGAGCTATCAATGAGAAGTAATATGAATGGGGCTAGAAAAATGTAACAAAGAAACAAGATGGCCAGAATTATTCTTCAGAATGTATAATATCACCCCCAAGATCACTCATTCCCATATTCTCTGAACAAATATTTAATGCCTCACTCAGTTTTCCCTGAATGTTGACACCATGAAAGAAGTGAGAGAGGAAATTCTTGACAAGTGCAAATAATTTCTATACCCCAAAGGTGGGAGTGACTCTGTAAATTGATTCATTGTTATCTGGTTTATGCATCTATTGTTTATGAGTTTGATTACTGTGAGCCAGTTCCAGGAGTTGGCTCATCAGGGGAATAACAACCAATGAAGTCAATTTCAGGACATGCAGAACTGAGGAGGCTGTCAATCGAGGGCCCTTCTTTACTATGACCAACTGGACTCCCTCTTTGGAGGAGTTTGAATCTTGAATGATTATATAAAAGTTCACAAATCACTGATGTTGGGTATTTCTGGAGGTATCCTTTGAGACTTTCCGTGAGTTGCTGCTACTGTGATCCTCAAGCTGTCCTGGTTTTTTTCTGTTCTCCTTAAAGCCTGATGGTTCAGCTTTTTTTTTTCTTTCTTTATTTCTTCCTTTACTTTTTTTTTTCTTTTGGTGATCTATCCACTATATACTTCAAAAAAAATGTATCTTTTTATTTGCTTCCATTAGCCTGATTTGGACTGTATTTCTTGCAACTCTAAGAACATAAGTCATTCAGGTACAAAATCGAGGTTCAAGGAGGCCACAATGTCTTTAACTGGATTTCAGGACTCAGGGACAAGGTAATTAACTTTTTATTAGGGAGGGTGTGAACCTTGCCTCCTCCTTCCCAGGCAGAAACAAACAATTCTCCACCCAGGCCTGACTGAGCAATGCGACTGAGCGCACACGCGTTTGCACAGGAAGGAGCTGCTGGAGCCTGCCCAGCCGGCCCCGGCCAGCCCCAAGCGCTGGAGGGCCCGAGAGGAGGGCTCCTGCCTCGCCCTGGGCGGTCGGGTGGAAATACACTGTGTCTACCGCCTGATTCTGGCAGCAAAAGCAGCACCAGCACCAGAGAAGGTTCGGACTCCAGACCCCCCGAAACCAGGAAATTCCAAGCTAGAGCTAAAACTGCAGCTCTCAGCTGGAGGCTCTGCAAGCCCCAGCACAGCAAGCGTCCACACACCAGTCCCCACGTGGGTTGAATTATGGAGGCACGGAACTGCCGAGGCCAAGGACCTCCATGACTCGCCCGCCCCCTGAACCCTGGGGCAGAAAGGACCCTTCACCGTCCATTTGCTTTAAGACTTGGACTGAGCTGGCTGTTAATTTTAACGGTGGCATCAGAAACAGAAAACTAACATTTGTTATTGTGGGCCAGACACCGAACTAGCGATTTAGCGAAAATTATCTATCCACTCTTTCCAGCAACACTTTGGTCAGAGTAATATTATCCCCATTTTACAGAGCTTGCCCTGGGTTGCTTGATGTACATGTGCCAGGTTTGGAATTTGAGCTCAGAGTGGGAGTCTCTAAAACCCTAGGTAACTGCTTGATATTTTGTAACTGATGGAACCAAGAGAGAGTTTGAACTGAGGCTATTCTCAAGTGGCTTTTAAAAATTATAAAACCAGACCGCACCACTATACTTGCTTGATAGAGCCAGGAAATGCTCTCTTCTAAGCCAGAAGATTTTCCTGTCTGTCCTGGCAAAGTCCGCTGTCATTAGTAGGAATGACCAGCTCACAAAGGATATAACTTGGAGGAGAGACTTCTGGATTGAGAAATAGGAATCCGAAGCCAACCCTTAGGTCTGTCAGCACAACGTGGATTCAGATACTTGCCTTCTTTGTGTCTTGAACCCTTTCAGTTATAAGACAAGGCATAGCGAGGTCTACTGTAACAGCAGTAGAGTGTGTAAATAAGGCAATGACTTACCAAAAGGGGGGAGTTGTCTGCCCCAGTTGGGATAATTTTCTATCACTTACGTTATTTAGACTTGAAAATAAAGGAGGAATTTTAGTAAGTTTTGTTATTGTTTTTAAATCCTCTACAAACAGTGCAACCTTTATGACCTGCAAGGATAGGACCCTCCCAAGCCTTCCACTTCTGCATGCCCCTAGATCAAGGAATTTACCAGAAAAGTGCAAGGCTGCTACTAGAAAGAGACTTACAGACCATAAACATCAAATCCATCACTTACAAATCTAGAAATTGATGCCCCTACAAGAGAAGTGACTTGTCTAAAATCACGTAGTAAATTAGTGGCACAGTCAAGGCTAAAGCCAATCTTTCTCAACATAAAAAGGAATTACAGTATAAGTGATATTATACCAGTGTCTTATGGCCATAGAATGACCCCAGATATTTTCAAGGAATCCAGGCACTTTAAACTCTGGCACTCGGATGGCATTTACTCTGAGAGAGGGAATGCTACACTTGGATTCCAGAAACTTGAGCTCAAATCTTTGGGTGCCAACAACCTACTGGGGAAGAAAGACAAGCTATGAACAATTAATTCTCACTGTAAGGTGGAAATGACTGCTGAGACAGCAACACAAGACATGTCACAAAGCAGCTCACGATGAGTCGTCCCATCAGTCGGACAAGGAGGCAATACTCTGGGGTGGCAAAGGAGAACCCCCATTGTGCCTTCTCCGTGAACCCGTCCCAGCTCTCCCCACGTCCTTGTGGCTTCCTAAGCCCTTAATCAGTAGCCTAAACAGGTGATTTTCTTGATAATTATATGTTTATGATACATGATGTTCTGGGGAAAGAATAAGAGATTTGGAGCCAATAGACCCGTGTTTATAGCTCATCTCTGCCATTTGCTACTTGAATGATCTTGGACAAGTTTCTTTGCCGTTGAGACTGTGCTTTCTCTTCTGCAAAGAGGGAACAAGAATTCATACTTCTCATGGTTGATTGAGAGAAAAATGAGCAACTAGACAGAAAGCACCAACCACCATGTTAAATGCAGAGGAATTTCGTTATCTTCCATTAGACTGTGAACTCCTTGAGGGTAAATTCAGGCTGTGTATGATGTGGCATCTCTCGTGGCTCTTCACAGTGGTATGAGAAGACATTATTGATTTCAACTGACTCAAAAGTGGCCAGGAGAGAGGAGAGGAGAGTCTACCTTGTTTTAACAAAAGAAGAAAGATAGAATTACGTTACCTTTTATTGAGTATCAATCAGAGGTTGAGTTAAGTTTCTTAACAATTCTTCATGGCCTGGGGTCCACATTGGGGCTCCATCGTGAGTCTGATGCAGAGCGGTGCTAATCACCAAAGAAGAAAAATTACTCCCCCAAACATCTCTGAACCCAGGTGGTCTTACCGGTGACCTCTTTACAACTTCCATATGATGAGCTCTACAGCATATTTATTTTCATAGGACATATAGACTGATAGAAAACTACATAATTTAATAAAATAAATAAGAATCCTCATGGCAAAACCTGACAAATCAGTCACCTAAAAGAAAACTAACATTTATCATTATAGACAGGAGCGTGCTGTAGCAAAATTAGTTAAAAGTATTGAACATCTTATGAAAAGGATTATTTTTATTATTTATTACCATAAAAAGAATGCTTTACCACACACTAAAAAGTTCGATGTTGGAGGACACATAACATACTAACAAATAACTATATACAGAAATATTGAAAATATTTTCCACATACATATATGTCCCAATATCCCAACATATTTTCCACATTTTGTACATCATAATCAGAAAATAAATTAATGCTTATTTTCATTTACTAAGATGATCAATATTTTATGTGTGTGTGTGTATATATTGCATTAATTTATTTTCTGATTATGATGGGAATTGCAGAAAATGTGGGAAAAATTCTATCAGTTAGGGTCTAAACAGGAGACAAAAATCACATAGCAATTTGAATAGGAAAAGTTTAATACAATGAATTATTAACTATAACATGGGATTATCCACTTAGGTGTAAAGAGAATTCCAGAAAACACAGACATAGTAGAACAGGAAGCAGCCACTAGCTCTAGGACTGAGACGAAGAACCCAAGAAAGCAACAAATCTAGAAGACGTTCCCCGCTTCCCAGAGCTGAGATCCACATCTGGTTGGTGGTGGTTCTACTTTGGCCCACTGGATGGTAGGGAAGTTCCCTGAGGTGTGCACCTCTGGGGTTCTGGGGGAAGTTTCCCATGGGAAAATGTCATGCCCCCGGTGACAGTGTGGCTGAAACTCCCCGGGACTGAGTACCACTATGTGTCCTGCTGACTGCCTCCCACCAGCTGCCTCCAGCCCCAGAAGCAAGACTCAATAACAAAACCAGATGAGAAGCCCCTTCCGAGTCCAGTGTCTCTCCAGCGCCCTCTACTGACAAAGCGTATCACTGTGTGGGCTGGCAAGGGAGAGGTTCTCCAGCGTCATAAGCAGGACAATGAAGGGTGAATGTGTAGCTGAGAGGCATAGATTGGTAACAGCACATGTAACAAAATATAAGAAAAATAATCTAGATCACCAATAAGCTAACAACCAAAAATAAAAATCTTATGTTGATATTTCAATAAATATTCTTCTAAAACTTTTATTTATTTGGATGGGGGATGTCTTTTCACATTTTTTTAAATAACTAGGATTACACTTTAAGTATAACTTAACCATGTTTCTTTTTTTACTTATTGTAATATGTCATGTTTTCATTAAAAATTCTCTTTTACATCATTTTATTGGGTGCATAATATTCCACAATGGAATATATACCCTTCTATTGTTAAGTATTTACATGTTTTTATTTTTGTATTACAGATAATGAATATCTTGGATAAATTCTTCAAAATAAAGACTCAGAATAGATTTTCTGATTCAAAGTTTCCACTATATTTAAGATTCTTACTATATATTTTAAAATTATTATCTGTAATTATAAAACCAGCTTACATTTCTGCAAAAACATACGTGAATGTACATCTCATTACATCCTTTCCAGCAAAGAGCAATATCATATTTAAATATGTATTATTAGATTTTTTAAAAACATAACTTAATTCTTACATTTTTGATTACTAGTGAGGTTCACAATTTTTTACATTTAGCCATCTATTTGAATTCTTGGTGCTTTCATTTTTAATATATAAAAAAATAAAAAGTCATTTGTTGAAATACCAAAACAATTAATCAAAATATTAAAGGAGAGAAGTAAACTGATACTTTTAACTATGATAAAGGATGCTTTTAGCATACACAACAAATTCGATAGTTGTGACAATGATGAAAATAAAAATTTTACATGTTTTATTTCTTAATTTCTTTCATAAACATGTATCATTTCTTATAACCAGGAAATCCATACCTTAAAAATAAAAAGATGCATTATTCTAAGTTATACCTCTGATTATATTTTATGGTTAACACTAGAGACACCCCTGCTAAAAATCAATAACAAAAGAACAATGTCCGCTATTATTAGATAACATTGTTGTGGAAGTTGTGACCAATGTAAGAAGACAAATCAGAAAAAAAAAGAGGTGAACATGAAGGTAATGAAAAATGAAATTATTATTTTTTTCATTATGTCAGCAGTCCCCAACCATTTTGGAACCAGAGACGGATTTCATGAAAGACAATTTTTCCATGAACCACGGGTTTGGGGGGGCGGCGGGGATGGTTTCGGAATGATTCAATGATTTGGTGCAGAATTCAAGTGCATTACATTTATTGTGCACTTTATTTCTATTATTATTAAGTTGTAGCATATGATGAAATAATTATACAACACACCATAATGCAGAACCTAACGCCGCTGCTGATCTGACAGGAGGCGGAGCTGAGGCAGGATGCCAGCGATGGGGAACAGCTGTAAATAGAGATGAAGGTTCGCTCGCTTGCCCACCGCTCACCTGCTGCTGTGCAGCCCGGTTCCTAACAGACCACAGACCAGTACCGGTCCGCAGCCCGGGAGTTGGGAAATGCAGCATTATACAATTCAAATAATAACACAGAAGGATTTTTGTCTTGAGAAAAGTTCTAACATCTGTATATATGGATGAATAAGTCACACAACAGAAGAAAATTTCAGAAGAAACTTTCAGAACTAGGTTGTGGCCAAAAGAAAATTCTGCCAGTATATACTAAGGTTTAACATATATAAATAAAGCATCGCAGATTACTGGGAAGTGCAGAGTTATTCCACATATTGCTAAGGTGACTTAGTTAAAGTAAACAATTTCTCTCCTCTCATGCTATATACCAAAAATACATTTTAGATAGATTAAAATGTCAACATAAAAAAAGCAAAAGCAAAAGCTGGTATAGCATAGAATTGCTAATTTGTTAAAATCTTGAAGTAAGTGACAAGAAATTGGAAAACTGTAAAGGTAATTGAACAGATTAAATATTTCTCTATATCTTAAATATGCAAATTTAGAGATGTAGAAGGTCATGTATAATGAAAATAGACACGAAGCAACATGGCAGACGGAATAGTTTTCCATTTATTTGATTAATGACTTAGATAAATCAATAAGAAAAACCTAACACCCTAATAGAAAAAAGAGCAAAAAATATGAATGGAAGAACTATTCACTAAATATGAACTAGAACCATTAAGCAAAGGGGAAGAAAGATGTTAAACCCCATTAATAATCAAAGAAAACTCTTCCTGAAGCTGGGCATCTGCTTGTGACCAAACTAGATTTTCTTGTTAGAATGATCTGAGTTCCTACTCAAATCAGTTTCAGACAATGACAAATTCCTCAAGGCCAAATCATGTTTTTCTTCAGATGATAATGGCTGTAAGTCACAATTCCTCAAGGGTCCGTGTGTGTGTGCAGCGCTAAATAGGCACCCGACAGATGGGAACCACAGGACGACCTTCATCTCTCCCAGGGAAGCTTCCAGCAGAATGGCTTGGATTTGTTTTGAAATGTCTTCTCTGGAGGAGGAGTCCCAAGGGGCATCTCGTAGACTAAACCTTTCGCTCTGCGTGGCTCAAGGCCTGCAGTGATCAGGCCCTGGGAAATGCTCGGGATCCCTGCAGGGAAGGTGAGACCCCAGAGAGGGACCCAGCTCCAGGCCCGAGACTCCTAATTTATGTTTCTGCTCTGTCCTCGGTGCTGTCCCTGCTGTGGACAAAGAGGGAGCCGCAGGATTTATTTATGGAAAAGCCTCTGCCCTCCCCTCTGCACCCACCCCCTGCGTTTCGGAATAGTGGAAAGAATGCGAGTTTTGGAGAATCCCAGTTCCTTCACGGGGTAAATTACATGAGTTTGTGAATTCTGACCTTCTCACCTACATAATGGGGTCCACGCTTGCTTTCCCTTGGTTCCTGGATTTTTGGGGAAAATATGGCTAATTTAGAGGTGGTCATGCAAGATGGTTGAGGCTCTGAGGCATATGACTTTCTGTGTTCAAATCTGGTTTCCACACTTTTGTGTCCTTGAGAAAGTTTACTTCTCTGTGCTCAATTTCACCATTTGTAAAATGGAAATTATTGCTTGCAGAATTATTATGAGAATTAAGTTGCATAACACATGCGAGTGGTATGACAAGGCCTGGAAATAGTGTTGTTATTGCTAGTACTGCCAGTTCAGAAAGCCCTACTGTTCAAGCATGCTTTCCTATGTTCTCTTCTTAATTCAGTCCTGTCCAACGTGCTCTCTTTCCCAGTTCTGCTGAATGGCATTTTGTATTTTATGTTTTTTTCCTGCATTCCATGCCATCTGATATAATGCATGGCATTTCCCTAGCATAATTCTCATTTACCTAAGGCCCAGGACCACATTCATTCACTCATTGATTTATTCATTCAGCAAAGATGTATCTAGCACCTGCTATATACCAGGCCTTGTGCTAGGCCCTGGAATACAATCATGACTTGAATTCAGTCTGGGTCATTTAAATCCTAGTGCTCAAGGCTTAACCTGGAAGTCAGACAAGTAAACAAATGATTTCAGATCTAAAACAAATATCCAGAAGTAATAAGTAGATACTAGACCACAAACAAAGCTCTATGGGAAACAGAGTGGGATGGGATTAGCCCGTGCTATGGGGATTAAGCAGCCTCCATCAGGTCCTCTGAGCAGGGCACTGAATGTAGCTGGCAGGGAAAGGGAGAAAGAGTACCCCAGACCACAGTAATGTGCAGGGCCATGGAGGTGTGAGCATGCATGACCTCTTCAGGGGAGGCTGTAAAGGTGACTCTGGCAAAACATAGGGTATGTTAGAAAGAATGGCTGCCACCATTTTTTCCAAATGGAAAAAAAGGCAATGACCAGAAGAGACTTTGAAATTGGGTTAAGGAGCTGGGACATTTTCCTAGAAATTCAGAGTTTTAGACATGTAGTCACTGGGCAGACCTGATCTGGTCAGGTCTGTGGTTTACAGTTTGCAGTGAATATGGAGCATGTGCCACCTATTTAGCTACAGAACCCACCAAGCCATATTACTGTGTCTTGCACTGACTCCCTTCCCACGTACCCTGATGGATGTGAATTTCCAATCCTACTTAGTCTTAGTGAGTTGCTCAAGGGTTGATACTGGGCATTGACTTCATCCAATCCTTCTGGAGGTCGGCAGGAGAAGCTATTGTATACAATAATAGGGGTGGTGAGACTGCAGGTAGAAAGAACAGCTAAAAAATTATCACAATAGAATGAAAAAGAGAGACAAAATGTGTTTGCAAGGATATGAAATAACCAAAACTCTCATACACTGTAACTTCTGGAATTGCCATTTGGTACAACCACCTTGCAAAACTTTTTAGTAGTTATTTATTAAGGTGAACATCTGCAGACCCTATGACCTAGCAATTTTATCCCCAGATGTATGCCCAACAGCTATGTGTCACGTTTAAGACTGTTTATAGCAGCATTATTCATAATAATTCCAAAGTGGGTACTACCCCAATAGATAACAGATAATGGATAAATAAATTTTAGTATGTCATTACTATACAACTCCATGCTCTGTACTTATGCACTGCGATATAGATAAATCTTACAACATAATATTAGGTGAAAGAAGACAAACTCAAAAAGATATATGCTGAATGAGTCTGTGTATATAAAGTACAGAAACAGGCAAGACTAAAATTTGCTGTCAAATAATGACTACCCAGGCAGCAGTGTTTGTCTGGGAGAGAGGGTGACAAGAGAACTTCTGGGAGGCTGGTAATATTCTATTTCTTGATTTGGGTTTCGTGGGTGTACTCAATTTGTAAAAATTCATTGAGTTGGAAACAGTGCATTTATGATATATGCACTTTTCTGAAGATACTGCAATAAAAATATTCTTATGAATTTAAAAAATAAGTTGGAAGTTATCACAAATAATACTGTTGTAGTAGAGAAACTGAAAGTTAATGAGTCCTGAACCAGGAAAATAACTGTATTAATTCCTCATTTGCTTATCTATTCATTCATTCAATTTTTATGGGTCTACTATGCATCGAACCCTTTACTCGATGCTGAGCATACTATTAATAAAAGCTACAGTACATGGAGGAGAGAGATATTAAACAATTAACCATCTGGGCACACTGGCTCATGTCTATAATCCCAGCACTCTGGGAGGCTGAGGTGGGAGCCTTGCTTGTGGCTAGGAGTTCGACCAACCTGGGCAACATAGTAAGATCCCATCTCTACAAAAAACTTAAAAATTAGCTGGGCATGGTAGTGTGTGTTTGTAGTCCCAGCTACTCGGGAGACTGAGGCAGGAGGATTGCTTGAACCCAGTAGTTTGAGGTTATGGTGAGTTATGATGGTGCCACTGCATTTCAGCCTGGGACACAGAACTAGACCCTATCTCTAAAAAAATAAACAAAAAAAATTAACACTCAACTAAAGTAAGGAAAAGGCAATTAACAAGCAAAGCAAGATGATGAGATACAGCAGAAGTGAATAGCAGTGAGAGATTTTTTTGAGGGGGAAGCTACTTTAGATGGGGTAGTTACTGGGTCTCAGACTGCTAGGACTAAGTACTTCTGCACAATTTATGGTATTAAAACTCATAGGATCCTTGTGTTTCCAAAGCCAGCTGATTTTTCTTCTTACTGATGGTGAAGCATGATTTTGACAATTCTCCTCTAAAAAGGGTGTCACGTGCAATAATGTGGCATGATCAACAAGTCAATTTGTACCTTGTTGGTACAACCTGACCATTTGGAGCTCTAGTGTCATTACCGGGCACTGGGAAATGCCTTTTGCTATGTTTTACAAAACACTCAATGGATGCTGTCTACCACTGCTTGGTTTGTGTTTTACAGAATCCTGATTGTTTCCTGCCAAAGTGGACAATATTCCATGCATATCTTGACAGCATAAGTAACATGCCGTTCATCTCACCGTTTTGAATTGTTTTGCTCCCCAGCTCCTAGCATTTCTGAAAATAATTGGTGTTTCTTTGTTAGCAGAATTTTTTCAATAAACTTTACTTTTGAAACATTTCTTCAAACTTATTTTTTAAAAATCTTTAGTATCAATAATTTTGGATTTCACAGTTAATCCAAACATCTCAGTAGCTCTGACATGAGTTAGAGAGCTCATTGGAAGAAAAGGTACAGTACACATATTTTTAAAGAAGGACCAACATTCAAATGAAGGTTTTAGCATTTAATATCATGGAGCCTCTAAAAATAAATGTGCCATATAAATGGAAAGTTCTAATCACAATTTTTCATGGCAGAATTTGCAGCAAAGACAACTTGAAAATATCTCAGCTTTTCAGAAAGAGCTATTGCCAGATTTGATTTTGTTTCATCAACAGTGGCCCTCCTGTTTGTCCTTGCGTCTCCAAAGCCTACATATTTTGGGGACCTGGCTTAGATACTAACACTTCTAGGAAGCCTTTCTTGACAACCTGAGCCAAGAGTGCTTTCTGCCGGCTAAACTGCTGTACCTGTTATTTATGTCTCTCTCACAAATGACTGCGTGACAGCATGTCTCTCTCCCCAAACGGCTGTGAGTGCCTTGAAAAAACAAACTGTGTCTAAGTTAGCTCAGCATCTTCCACAACGAAGCATCATCACCACTACCATCATCACCATCATCATTGTCATCATCACCTTCACCAGTGAGCACCTACCCTTCGTCAGGATTGAGCACCGTGCTCTAATAGCCTTCGTCCTTGTCTCACTTAATTTCCCCAACAACGTCACGAAGAAGGCATCGTCACTACTCACTCTTTACAGGTGAGGATATGGGAGTCTTCAAATCTCAGTGGTAGAACTCAAACCCCAAGGAGCCGGCTAGAGGCTCATAGCTGCGGAGACACAGCACCTCTTACTAAGTAGGCACCATGGAAGTTCATAAGCGTCTGTTCAATAAATTGGCCCCAAAGCATGACAGTGGCTGTGAATTAATTGTGAATCCAGCCTCATAAATGTTTTGTGTGAACTCGAGAAAGCCTGAGGGTCTTCATTCCCAGACTGTCAGTGACCCCCTTGCTGAACTAGGGTACCCCTAGTATCCTATGAGTGCAACACTCCCTAATCAAATGGTCACATGACCGCTGTCCCTTATAATGTCCACCCAGCTGCTGATAGGATTCCCCAAGTGGCACGCGGTGAGGACAGGTGGGGTTTCCAGGAGGGAACGGACGCACACTGGAGCACTTGGCAGCGATGTGCTTCTTCCATTCCTTTTATTAACTCCCATTGGCTTCCATTATAAAAATGAAGATTCATTCCCACGGGATAAAACGTTTGGCCTCACTACTAGAAAACAATGACCTGTACGAAGGAAACAAATCCTTTTCAATCAGCTGTTTAGAGGAAAAACGATAATGGATGAGAGGATCTGAAGGCATAATGATGATCATCTTTAGAAAGCCATGCTGAACTACATAAAACATTAGACAGGAAAAAAAGAACACCTTTTAGGGGGAAAAAAAGGTAGAGAAAGTAAGCCCATGAGAGGAGTTGAAGCAAACGTGGACATTTATTTATTCATTGACTTTTTTCACTTATTTATTCATTTATTCAACATATATCGCTGACTCGTGCAGCATGCACGCTAATATTTGGGAGAGAAGGACAAATTGTAAGATACACAAGAGGTGGGATCAGGAGGACTGGTGTCTGGGTGGATACCAAGGCGTTCTGTAACACCCAGTTCTGATGAGGGCTTTCTCCTTTGAGAGTGAGCATAGCACAGGCTGGGCCGGGATCCTGTCCTACTGACCAGCTGTTACCTTGAGCAAGGCAGTGAACCTCACTGTGCCTCAGTTTCCCCATCTGCAAAGCAGGGAAGTCTCTGACATGAAAGGCTGTTATAAAGATCGATTCAATTCACATGTGTAAATCACTTAGAAATTGAATACAAATGCTGTTCTACCATTTGTTATCTGTATGAGTTTAAGCAAAATTAATCAGTCCATCTATAAAATGGGTAAGCTGTACATCTCAGGATAATGAAAATGATATATATGTGCATATATACGTATCTCTCTCTATTAAATACACACGCATACATATCCTGAAGGATTTCAGGACATGCCACCCCAAAATATACCTGCACTGGCATTTTGACTTTTGAGGTAAAGGCATTTGAAAGACAGATCCAATAAAGGCACTCTGGTCACCCTTCTTTTTCTTAAAAGTAGAAGACGAAGTTCCCATTTAAAAACTACCCTCCCTGTACCAGGAAAAAAGAAACATTCTTATCATAGAGGATGAGAAGTGGAGACTGAGAGATTCCTGTACTACAAACAGATCTTGTTAAAATAATTCTTATTTCCCTTAGCTTCCCATAGATTTTAGTTAATTTTCCACAATTGTCTCTGTGTGTTCAACCTAGCATGAAGACATTTAGGGTTTGCCAGTTCTCTAGCTCTTCATCTCCACGACATTTGGCTCCCATGTCATGTAAAACTTAAGTTAATTAGATTTGTAGGCTTTTCTCCTGTTACTCCGTCTTATGCCAAATCAATTCTCAGACCCTAAGAGAGATGTAAAGTTTTGTTTCCCCCACAATACACAACACATATAAATACACATACATATAGATGTATGTGTGTAATATATTATAGAAATACAGCCATGCACCCTATAAGGATATTCCCACCAATGATGGACCGCATATATAACGGTGCTCCCATAAAATTATAATGGAGCTGTTATTGCCCCTGAAGACCTTCCTGGGACAAGATGTGGAGGTGAAAGGCAGTGTTTTTGATGACCCTGACCCCTTCTAGGCCTAAGTTAATGAGTGTATTTGTGTCTTAGTTTTTAAAAAAAAAGTTTAAAAAGTAAAAAAGGTTAATATATAAATTTTTTTAAAAATAGAAAAAAGCTTATAGAATAAGGATATAAAGAAAGAAAATAATTTTGTATAGCTATACAATGTGTGTGTGTTTTAAGATAAGTGTTATTACAAAACAGTCCAAAAGTTTTAAAAACTTAAAAATTTTATAAAATAAAAAGTTACCGTAAGCTAAGCTTAATTGCTTATTGAAGAAAATAGTAAATTATAAATTTAGCGTGGTCTAAGTGTTCAGTTTTTATAAAGTCTGCAGTCGAGCACAGAAGTGTCCTGGGCCTTCACATTCACTCACCACTCACTGACTCACCCAGAGAAACTTCCAGTCCTGCAAGCTCCAGTCATGGTACGTGCCCCATACAAGTGTACCATTTTCTATGTTTTATGCCATATTCTTACTGTACCTTTTCTATGTTTAGACTTGTTTGGATACACAGACACTTACCATTGTGCTACAACTGCCTACACTATTCATTACTGTAGCATGCTGTCCAGGTGTGTAGCCTAGGAGACCAGGTTACACCATACGGCCTATGTGTGTAGCAGGCTGTACCATCTAGGTTTGTGTAAGTTCACTCTGTGATGTTCTCACAACCATTAAACCACCCCACACATTTCTCAGAATGTGTCCCTGTCATTAAGGGACACATGACGGTATATGCAGTCTTGACACAGGGCCTTAGAGCCAGCAAACGCCCAAGTAGCTGTATGTTAAGCACTAAGCCAAGCTCTATCTATCTATCTGTCTAATTTATATAATTTTTGATAATTTATTAACATTATTATCTAGTGGGGAATGAGAGAGAAGAAGATAATGAATTTTTTATACTTTAAAAAAGAAGGATTTGCTGAGCCCCTCTCATGTACGAGGCACCGGGGATTTCATAATGAGAAAGGCAGGTGCAGTTGGTGTTCTCCAGGGTGCGTAGATTTTAGCCAGTGGTTCTGGTTTGCGCAGAAGGGATACAGATACTCTTAGACGAGAATGTCGGGGGGGAAAGGAATTTGGTGGGGAAGTTCATGAGATCAGTTAGGGGCATATGAGGGTAACAGGGGGAGTTGACAGGAAGACACACAGATTTGGAACTTGGCGGAGAGAATGAGGTTTATCACAGATTTGGAGGTTATCAGATGTTGGACTGGGGAGGTCGAGATCTCCCAGAGTGAACAAATGAGCTGAGAAGCCATAGTAGGTTAAGGATGGGATTCTTGATAACTTCGAATTTTTAAGATGCAAATAGACAAAAAGTGACAATGAAGGATACCGAGAAGAGAAAAAATAAAAGAGCCGGAAAGAGGGCCAGGATTCTACAGAAAATAGAGAGAAAGGCAGAATGAACAGGGTCATGTGGTTGCAGCCCTAGGACAGTGAAGATGTTTTTCTCAGTAGCCAAGAGAGTTGTGCATGTTCAGTTACATACATGTTTTGATAGCAGTTTAAAAGGCCAGGCTTGGAGACACTTCCTACCTCGCGAAGATCTTGCTGCCTACGGGAATCTCATTTCCTGAAATTTGTGCGCACTCCGCTCCTGACAACTCCTCACGTCATAGTTTCTAAGAGCTCCCTCGCATCTCGTCTAGGCTTCCGCCCCAAGCATCAGGCAGGGCCACAACCATTATCTCCACTCACAGATGAGGAGGAAATGGGTTCAGAGAGGCTAAATAAGGTGTCTGAGGTTTCCCAGATCTGTTGACATCCTGCACACACTTGCTATTCTCTACCTGATCCTGATCTTGGCAAATTGTGTCTTCTGAGAAATATGTTCAGAAATAATGCCCTAGGCAGGATCTTAGAGGGGCATTTAGGATCCACGCAACCCATGACATATGGAACGTTAACTTCCTCACATCCTTTTGGAAATGAATAAAGAAAGAAAGGGGCAGGGAACTAAACCAGGTACTGGGGCTTTTTACAGTGATGGAGAGACAGAGGCAGGTAAACACATACCTGTATGTCATTACAACCCACCATCTCCTCCTGCCCCACAAAGACAGAGCAATTGGGCGGAGTCTCCAGGGCTGGCTGGGCAGTCGCCGGGCTGTGCTCCCTGCACTTCCTCCATCCAGAGCCCGGTACACGTGCCGGCTCTCGTGGGCACTCACACGTTGCTGCTGCTGACTTAGGATTTCAGCTTGGACTCTGGTTCCTGTCCTGTCTTTCAGTACAGACCTTCCCATTTCTGAAGTCAACAGCTTCCCCAAAGCACTGGGACACGGTATGTCATAACTCTGATGCCAAACAGCAGGAGCTGTCAGGGAGGCAGAACAGAATGGAAACAGGCCCACCGAGGCTGAGCTGCAGGAAGCATTTGCACAGCAGCCTGGGGGAGGATGAGGCAAGGATCTGGAGCAGAGGGTGTCAGGCACAAAAGCCACTGTGTCGGGTGTCCAGCTGGCACCTCCTGTTTAAAGTCCAGGTGTAGAGAAAGGAGGTGAGATTTGAAATCTGGGCAATCGGGGTAGGGGGTAGGAGAAGTAAGAGCAGCCCCTTCCTGAACAGAGACGGTCAGAGGGGTCAGGGACAGGCTCCCAGAGGACACTGGAGCGCTGCACAGTGGACCACGGCTGCAGCCTTGGTGCATGAAGAGAGGCAGGAGGTGGGGGTTGCAGGCTGTACACCAACACCCAGGTGCGAACGATTCCAAGGATCTGGCAGCAGACTCCTTTCACATCCCAGGCCCTGGTGCGCCTGCGAGTTTGCTCAGGTCAGGATTGATGGTTCGGACTTGGTAGCTAATATAGTAGCCAGGACTCATCCAAGAGGAAGTCACACGTTAGGACGCAGGGCCCCAGGGAGGGCAGGGGCCAGAGCAGGCGCGGCACCCAGAGCACCTGCTAGCAAATGCAGTGCAGGGGCAGGGAGAGCAGCTTCCCGGAACTCCCGATCCAGCGTGCTAAGATGTTTTGAGCTCTCGTGATCCTGTTTCGCAGACTCTTTAAACTAATATGGCAGACATTTGGCCGATTGTGACTGAGGATTCTAAATTATGTTAAATGACTATATTATTTTTCCTCTTAAAAGTTCAGGTTTTAGATAGCTTGCTCCATTCTTTTTAAAAAACATTTTGATATACATATAGAAATATATACATATACTTAAAGTATATGTATGTACATATGAAAGTATAATATACATATAGAAAAGTATAATATACATATAGAAAAGCATAATATGCATTCATAAGTTTAATCAGCACCCAGATCCAGAATTGGAACATACCATTACCCCAGAAGTCCCTATACTACTTAACCCTTAATTTCAAAAAACGTATCTCTTAGCAACTCTGCCAGCACCAAGAATGGCACACTTTCCATACAGATCTGCAAAGGGAATTATACCCCATCTCCAACTTGCCCAGGAAAGCCAGTGGAGATTCACTTTGATTACACAACATGGATCCACAGCCCTTAGCAGTGGTTGTTCCACTGTGCGGTCACTCAGAAGTCAGCCCCGTGTCAGACTGAATGCCCTGAGTCCTTTAGACTGATTGATGTCCTGCTCATCTTCCTCCTAAGCTCTGAGGCAGCAGCCAGCGTGGAAAGGGTGATTGCCACAACCAGCACTTATTTCTGTCTGTGTGCATCCCAGTAGAGTGCCTGGCATCATTTTCTTATAGCGTGGGTACCTTAGAATTACTAAGAGTCTGCTTCCAGGGTGTTTTGAGCCCAGAGTCTCTGCTGAGTATTGAGATGGGGCAGAGAGGGGGTTGCTAATATTCCCCTGAAACTGTTTGCAAGGTTTTCAGTATTTTTCTGGGGAGAATCTCGTAGTTATGCAATATTCCCGTACCCTGTCCTTCCCCCTAAAATGTTAAGAACTTCTCTACTTGATTGTGGGATATTTGAGGGCAGAGACATTGATATTCTTCAACCTGTATCCACAGTGAGGTGTTTTTCCTGCATTCCCAGACATCAGCCTGTATAATGGAAAAAAAGGAAATTTGGAGTTGGACACACTGCCCTCCCCCATGTGACTCTGAGTAAGTTTTTCAAACTCTCTGAGCCTTAATATTTTCATCGGTAGAGTAGCTATAGTAATGCCCACTACTCTCTCTCTCTCTCTGTCTCTCTGTCTCTCTCTCTCTCTCTCTCTCTCTCTCTCTCTCTCTCTCTCGCTGCCAGAGTGCTTGGATCATTGAAGGATTTCTGCAAAGTCCAGCTACCTCTCCTGTCTTTCTGATACATTCAGAGCAAGCTGGGATGGGGAGACAGGTTGAGTCAGGTGATCTGGATATTTCAGACTGACAGTCAATATGAAGTCAAGGCCATGAGATAGTAACTATACCCAGAATAGCCACAGAACGGCGGCAAGAGCAGGGTATCCTTCTGGGTCTCTGTGGACTAATAAACAGTCTCACCACCTTCATCCAAGCTCAACCAGACAACCCCTACAGACAACCATGGCCCTTCAGAGGGCCCCTGCTGCGTGGCCCTGACCATCCCTGGTTTGCAGTACAGCAGGCCATGTTTTACCACCTTAGCGCAGCACAGGTGTGTTGAGAGCGTGAGCTTTGTCTGCATCCACCACTGGAACCAGCACAACACTAGGCACCCTGCGGGTATCCAACAAACACCAATTGAATTTAAAGTTCTAATAATAAAATCTATGGCTAAGTTTAACCTGAAATTTTAAGTAAAATGGTACATAAAAGCCTATATATTTCCCTCTTTCCCCAGAGGAGAGGAAAGGTAGCTTTCACAGACTACCGAATGGTGAGAAATGATCATGGTGAGCTCTTTGAAAGAGGACTATTCCTTGGTCATCTCCGTATGTCCTTATACACACTGAATACCCGATAGATGTGTGTTTTAGGGGAATCACCAGACCCTCCTGGTCAATGCCTACTGGCTTACAGTTGCTAAATGTCCAGTAAGTTGCTCCCTCTCCCAGGTAACAGCGACCTAACTCATCCATAGTTGCATCCTTGGAGAAAGGTCATTCTTGTCCTGAGCTTCTCCCTAACAGAAGGGGAAGAAAGTACATCAGTTAGTAACTCCTAGAATTTGATTTAGATTTTAAAGCATATACCCAACAAGATGGCAACTCTAAAACGTAGGGAGAGCAGAAAATATTGGATCATTTTAACAGAGATAATTAAATTAAAAACAGTTACCATGGATGAACACATTTGAAGGGCTGGGTATTGGGCAGATGGCTAATTAGGAATAATCTCATTACGTTTTCTCAAGAAGGCAATAAAATAAGCATTATTTTTATTTCCATTTCTCAAATGGGGAAACTTGGTTGAGAGTGGTCAAGTGACTTGGCCAAGGGTGCAGCCACCGAATCAAAATCAAGCCTAGACCTGCCTGGTCCCATAGCCTATGCTGAGAACTGAAAGCAAACGTATCACAGTCGGGCATCTTGTCATAGCTCAGTGTCAATGATGGTGCCGGGAGCAGACTCCGTTATTCTTGATTCCTGCACAAGGAATCAGCTTCTGCACATTCAGATGGTATCTAGATTTCCTTCCAGAGTAATACAGAGTATGCAATTCTAATTTTAAGTCAAATCACACAATGGCCGGGCAAGCTTCCCCCAAGCCCTGGCAAAGTTTCCATTGCTCACCAGATGGCATTGGGGGGTGAACCAAAACCCTCCAGGACTGAGTAACCTATGTGCCCCAGTCCACCGGTACATAAATGCACTAGCATTTTCCAGAAGGATCTGTTAACAGTTTTGGACCAAGAAAGGAGGGACCTAGTTAGATATATCAATTGCCTGTCATGTGCCAAGTTCCACATTAAGTATTCTGCGTCCCTTACTCCAAAGCAAAGTCTCAGAAACTCCCTGGGAATTCCCTGGCAGATGCTGCAGCTACTTGGCAATCATGCGTTAAACTAAACTGAATTGGTTTAACCTCCAATTCCTTAGGAGCCCTGGTCCCATCTTCCTTACTTCAGTTTACATGTAGCCTAGATTGGCACATAGTAGGTGCCCAGTCTGTTGAAGAATTGATGAATGAATTGTTGTATGAATGTTTCATACAACACCTTGAATGCTGGCCTTCTCTGGATAAGGGTTGGATAGACTTCACATCCAGGAAATAGTGAGACTGCTCTTGAGAGTGGAGGTGCTCGGAAAGAAAGAGCAAGGTCTTCTGGAAAGACACCTGGACCATGAGGAGCCCCGGCATGTCGTGCAGCTCCAGCCTTGTTTCTTAGAACCTTTGAACAAATCGCCATGAGCCTCAATGTCTTCATGTTTAAAATAATCATGTTTGCCCTATGCAGTTTATGTTATTGAAATAATCAAATATGCTAAGGAATACAAACAACCATTCAGAAAAAAAGCCACTATTCCAAATATAAAATTCTATGTACACGAAGACAGTAGTTATTATCTTTTAGTTGGTGACACTAAATTTGGTCATGCTAAGATTCTGGAGTCAGATATGAATCTCAGCTCCGTCATTTATTAGCAGTGTGACCTTAGATAAATCATATAACTCTATGAACCACAGTCTCTACTGTACAATGGGGTAATAATAACACAAATTTATGGGAGATGTTGTAAGGACAAAGATAAGTATATTTAGTGAAAAGCCTAGCACATGGTACCAAGATGGTACTACTAGGCCTGGGTGCAGTGGCTCATGCCTGTAACTTTAGCATTTGGGAAGCTGAGGTGGGAAGATTGCTTAAGGCCAGGAGTTTGAGACCAGCCCGGGCAATAGCGAGACCCCGTCTGTACAAAAAAGAAAAAAAATTATCTAGGCACGCTGGAATGCACCTGTAGACCCAGCTACTTAGGAAGCCGAGGCAAGAGGATCGCTTGAGCCCAGGAGTTTGAGGTTGCACTGAGTTGTGATGATGCCACTACACTCTAGCCTGGGTGACAAAGTAAGACCCTGTCCCCTTCCCCCCAAAAAAGATACTACTAATAATATTAATATTATGTGCACAACTTTTAATCCATGCCTATTGTGACCTATGATATGACGAGCATGTACTGACCCCTGTGAGCCAACTGCATGCATCTCTTTCCAACTTTGTGTTCAGTGACTTTGCATTGGCTGCTTGAAATCAGCCATAATAGGAGTTATTTACACCATGGAAATTGGCAAATTCTACAAATCAGAGTTGTGATTTTTTTTCTTCCAGAAAGTCTATTTACCAATGTCCCACTGGTTATGAATATTGAATATGTCTTGGCTTAGGTCCCCTTAGAGCAGTTTCTAACATGAGATTCATATGCAAATGGGTTACTGAAGGAGGGCTCTCAAATAAAACCTGTATGGGAGTGAGGGAAGCAGTATAGGGCAGGGTAAGAAGCCAGACAAAGATATGGGCTCAGCCGAAGTCTAGTCTGATGAACCCACAGAGAGGTCCCACATTGAGGCAAGGGCATCAGACTTTTCTATCCTCATATTAGTAGGCCATTGGCTACTGACCAATTTCTGGGAAGAATGTAGTTTCCCAGACTTTTCTGGGTGAAACAGCTCCTTGTCTCAGAGTAATTCTCTGAAGAAGGGTCCAGCTGTGAGTCATTGGCATCCAGTACTGCTGAGACGTGGTCACCAGCTCAGTAAATGGGGTCTGAG
This sequence comes from Avahi laniger, assembly GCA_963575035.1. Lineage (NCBI taxonomy): Eukaryota > Metazoa > Chordata > Mammalia > Primates > Indriidae > Avahi > Avahi laniger. Next base: position 1,193 of record CAUYSK010040681.1, on the reverse strand, counting down.
CAGGGCACCAACAGCATCTGCTGCAATACAGAGACAGATTGTTGTACTAGACATTTGAACTCGAATAGATTTGGGAAGTCACCTCTCTTGTGTGTGTAATCCAATACAGAAGGGTTGTTTATTCAATCATCAAATATTTATTTAGTGTGAACTACATTCCTGGTAATGGGATTGATGCCGGAGATAGAAGAGTGAATACAATTAGATGTAGGATCCCTACACTGAAGGAGTTTAATTCCACCGATGGAGACAGACGTTGACCAAATGCTCCCACAAATAAACACAAATTTACAACTGTGATGGTTACTGTGGAAGGGAAAAGAAACATACTACTCTTGGATGTAAAGAGAAGGGTTTGACAGACAAGGAAGCCCCAGGGGGCTTCCCTAAAAATGTGGAAACGAAGCAGAGCTTGAAGCATGAGCTGGAGCTTGCTAGGTGTGGAATGCGTGATCTAGAAGTGGGAGGAACTGGCAGCAGGCAGGAAAGTGACCCTTCCCCTGGCTCCAGCTCCGGGACAAGTTTACCTGCGGAGATTGGTCCCTGAGGCACAACAAGTGTGCTGGCTCTTGGAGGATGGGGAAGTGCAGAGGCAAGGAGAGTTATCTTTGCCCTTCTGAGAACAGTACTTAGAAGGCAGGCCAGCTCTTCCCTATTTCTACCAAGATTCTAGAATCCTCTATTTTGAAAAGAAATCTATTTTTATCCTCTTCATATTTTCTCAGATTGGTTACTTTCTGTTTTTCTTTGATGTTTAGAAAAGTGCCTTTTGAAAATCTCTGCCTGATTTAGCTATGCCAAGAAAAGGGGGGGTGTCCTACTAAGTCCTGAAGCTAAAAAGAGGGGGAATGATAGGTTTATATATACATGTGTATACACACACACACAAACACACACGTGTGTAATTGCATATATGTGTGTGATCTTGCGAGCGCATGTGCACGTGCGTCTGTATGCATGTGCATGATTGAGTATGTCTGTAAGCGCTGCGTGGATGCAAGCCTGCGTGGCTGGCACCTGTGTGTGCATGTGTGTGTGCGTGTGCACATGCGTGTGTCTGCTTTAGCGATCAGGGCTGGGAGGTGGAGAGGGGAGGTGGGGGAGAAGAATGCAGCCTACACTGGACAAGTCATGGAGGGAAGAGGAGGAGGGGAAGTATTCCTTTCTCCTGCTCAGTCCATTATTAAAGAGAA
>CAUYSK010040680.1:0-12250 GCA_963575035.1 Avahi laniger | reverse complement strand
AGCTGGAAAGGACATGATTTTGATGAGAGATCAGCTATCGAAACAACAAAATGAAGGAGACAGCATCATCAGTAAACTGAAGCTAGATCTAGATGATAAAAAGAAGAGAGGTCATCAACTCGAAGATGCTAAAATGAACATGACTAAAGAGATGTGCAGAAAGAAAAGTTCACTCAAAAGGAACTGGTCCTAAATGATTTACATTTAACCAAGCAAATCTTGAGAATAAAGTAGAAGATTTTTTAGACCAGCTAAATAAATCACACAAAAAAAATTTAAACAGCCAGAAGGAGAACTTTGAACTAAGAGAACATATGAGACAAAATGAGAAGGTTTCTAGAGTCTGAAATGAGTTAACTCAGTCTCTTAATCAAGACTCTAGCAGGAATTTTAACGATAACTTACTTAAACAGAGAGAAACCAAAGTTAGAAACTTACAACAAAATGCTTCAGAACTAGAACAGCTCAGTGAAAATTTACAGAAAGTTGCTTTTCATCTTAAAAAGGAAAATGAAATGTTGCTTTTAGCAAGCGAAGACATAAGACGTCAGCTGGAAGAATATATTACTGGTAACAATCAGATTCTTCTGGAAAAAAATATTGTGGAGACTCTAACAATGGAAAAAGGACAGATAGCAGTAGAGTTATGTCAGGCTGAAAAGAGACTGTTGGAAGAAGCAAATAAGTATGAGAAAATCACTGAAGAACTGTCAAATGTACATCATTTGAATACCTATGCCTTACAGCTGGAACATGAACATCTAATTAAACTCAATCAAGACAGAGACTCTGAAATAGCAGAACTCACAAGGAATATTGAGAGAATGGAGACTGATCATAAAGGAACGAAGCAAATGTCATCTAGTTTAGAAGAGAAGAAGCGATTGACACAGCTCATACATGAGAAAGAACTGTTTATTAAAAAACTTGAAAAAAGAAGTTTAGAGCTGCAAGGAAAATTCGATAAGTATTCTCACACTAGAATGTCTTCAGCTTCCTATACCCAGGATGCTGTTTACCTTCAACAGCAACTGCGGGCCCCTGCTGTGGAAGGAGAACAAGTATTAGCTGTTTTGAATGAGAAGACAAGGGAAAATAGCTATCTCAACAGAGACCATCACAAAATGATGGATACAGTTGCTGCCAAAGAAGCAGCCGTCATTGAGCGCCAAGAGGAAAATAAAAAATTGTCCACTAGATGTGAAAGCAGTGGCCAAGATATATTTAGAGAAACTCTAAAGAATTCATTATGTATCATTCAAGAAAAAGACATTGAAATAGATGCCTTAAGTCAGAAATGTCAGAGTTTGTTGGCAGATTTACAATCATCCAGCTCTGATAAGGAGGTTGGAGGAGTCAACAGTAATCAGTTCAAGGAGCTCCTACAGGATGTGATGAATTAAATCAGAAAGTAAAGAAAATGGAAGAGCAGACACAGCAGGTTATGACCTCAGTACAAAATACACAGCATGAGTCGGCCCATCTTCAGGAAGAACTTCATCAACTTCAGGCACGAGTTTCGGTTGAGAGTGATGATAACCGATTACAAGTGGACTATACTGGTCTGATCCAAAGTTGCGACTGGAAGAAAACCAAACTAAAAATTTTTGTTCAGGAATTAGCACAAGTTCGACGCAGCACAGGGCAGCTTTGTGATACCAAGGATCTTCTTTTAGGGAAACTGGATATTTCACCCCAGCTCTCTTCTGGATCATCACTTACCCCCGAGTCAGCAGAGTGTCTTGGAGCAAGTAGGTTTGATGTCTCAATTGAGTCTTCTCAGTTTCTTCAGCAAGAGATAGAGGAGCTCAGGGAATCACTGCAAGAAAAAAAATGCAACAACTAGAACTCTTCAGGAACATAATGTCAGATTGTCCAGCTCGATTGCTGCCTCCTCAAAGCTGGAACAAAAAAAAATATGAGCAAACCGATGCAGACATTAGACAGCTAATGGACAAAGATGATATTTTACAAAAATTACTTAAGGAAAATGACCTCTTAATCCAAGCCAAAAGTGATCAGTTACTTTCCTCAAATGAAAATTTCACTAAATAATTAAATGCAAACCAACTTTTGAGGCAGGAAGTAACAAACCTCAAGGAGAGAATATTAATTTTTTAGGAATGGACATTAGTAAACTAGAAGCGATGATGCATTGGAAAATTCAGGCCAGCAAGCCAGGGTGCAGAGGCAGACACTGCAGGAACAACTGAGTGGAGTCTCCAAGCACAGGGATGAAACTGCACCGCAGCTTTCTGTCCCTCTGGAGCAAGTGAAGCAGCCTGCTCTGTCACCAGCCAACCTGCAGATCGTTTTAGAGCACTTCCAACAAGAGGAAAAAGCCATGCATTTGGCTAAGCTAGAAAAGCAAAAACAACTCGCAGCAGAATGGGAGAAAAAGGCAGAAAATCTGGATGGAAAAGTGCCATTATTACAGGAACGTTTGGACGAAGCAAATGCTGCACTGGCTTCAGCATCACGACTCACAGGACAGTTAGAGCTAAAGGAAGAACAAATGAAGAACTTAAAAATCAAAGTGAGCTCCAACAAGAAATGCTGGATGATGTACAAGAGAAGCTGATGAAGCTACTAAACGGCACAGATGGCAAAGTGGACAAAGTTCTAATGAGAAACCTCTTCATCGGACATTCCCACACACCAAAAATCAGCGTCATCAAGTGCTACGACTGATGGGAGTATCCCGGGTGTCAGAGCGGAGGAAATGGAGCAGTAGTTTGATGGAGATAGAGGTAGTGTTACCAGGTGGATGACCAGGTGGCTTGATGGAGGATCAAAAAGTGTCCCTGACACACCTTTGAGGTCAAATCAGCAATCTGTGCTTAATAATTCTTTTTCAGAATTTTTGCTAAATTTCTGGAAATGGAATCTCCTCCGTCTGTTCTACCACCAAAAGCTTTCTGTCCATGATGTGAAACCTCTAGATTCCCCAGGAAGGAGAAAACTGGATACAAACGTGTCAGGGAGTTTTAAAGATACAGCTGAATCCAGGTGTGGAAGGAGAGCAGATGTACATCCATTCTTGGCTCCCCGCTCCGCAGCTGGGCCTCTTAGTAACCCGGCTGGACTGGTCCCTGGTGACCCATCTCAGATGTCTGGCCACATTTACCCCTTTGCCATTGTGACCTGACAATAGCACTGGAGTCGTGCTGAGAGACACAGGTGGTTCTCAAGGCAGAGGTGAGATAGCACTTTAAAGAAACCATATGTGTATGTACTTTATCACAGAGTGTCCTTGTGGAAAACATTATGTATTTGTTTGCAGCTGTACTTTCTCAGAATTTAATGAAAATATTGTTAATGCTTTTAGAAATTGCAGGTGTCAGAGGAGGAAGTATTTGCTATTTAATCTGCTTTTTTCTTACTCATTTGACCTAATTTAGGCAAGGAACATTTGATTTATCTTTTATCCTAATAAAGATAAAAAATATTTAGAGTTCCAACAGCTTAGATTTTAAATTACTTGTTAGGGTGTGAGCTCGTGCACGTGGATTTTAAGAAAGATTTCTCCAAAATTAGGACAGAAACAAGAAAAAAGTTTATTTTACTTTTTCCAGATGGAAAAGGGGCCAACGCAGAAGTGGGAGAGGGAGACAGCGTTGGCCGCAAACCGGCTTCTCACCTGCTACTTCGGGGTGAAGCAGCTTATGGCTGCAGCCAGATTAACGGGGTACTGCGAGCGGCTGCATCCTCTTCTCTTTTCTTAGCAGCCGACTGATAAGAGAAGCGGCTGCCTTTCTTTTGGGGAGAGGCTTATCCCTAGAGATTGTGAGCTTGTCAGTAATTCTGCCCTGAAGCTTGCACCCGCAACCTTGCTATCCTGCTGTTCGGGAACTCTTCAAGGTTGTAATAAGCAAATTGTAAAAGCAGGTTTGAGTCTGTAAGTATGGTGAATATAAAAAAAAAAAATTTACATTTCCTTTCTGTTCACCTCTTTTCAGACTTCGTGAAAACAGATCTCCGTGGCATGCCTGTTAGAGAGAGAGAGGGACAGACAGACAGACAGAAAGCTCGTATGATTGATCTCAGCCCTTACTGAGAAACTATGAGTGAGATCATTTTTCAGTTATTTCACTAACAAGGCCATCCTTCAATCAACAGAATTCTTGGTAAAGGGTGGCCACAGCGATAAGATATTAAGGGCGGGGATGAGAAATTTGATGAGATACTGAAGGTGGTCAAAGACGAAGAATGGAAAATATTGCTAAACTGACTTATAAGGACAGCAGGATTCTTGCTCGAGTTGGATTCTGCAGGGACAAAGAGGAAAACCCGCGGCCAGGCCCGATCCAGCGGAAGGCTCAGGGGAAGCTGATTAACATTTGGTCTAAAGAGAGTCTTTATCAGTTGTCATTTTCATTAAGCACTTTGAAGACATCATTGTGTGGATCCCTAACCTACAATATTGGGAAATACCACATATCTGGATTTCTTGGTGCTCCTCTACCAGCCTCAGCCTCCTTGGACCATTCACATACCATGAGAATTAGATCTGTAGTCATTTATCTTGTCAAGTTATTATCCGAAAGAATAATAAAACTTACGTTCCAGGGAGAGTCAGATGGTTACAGCTCGTATTAGGTCCCTGTGTTAAGCCTCGGGATTCCTGGCAGTGTTCTGTCCCTGTGTATTTACAAGAGAAAAGATGAGAAGCTAAAATTTAGAGACATTTGTAGTTTATAAAAGCCAAGATGCTAGAGGCCGTGTGGCCCCAGAGGTTTAGTTACATGTCAGAGGGTGAGAAAAAGGAGGTTATGCTTTCGGGAGGGGAAGAAGACAGCTGCAAAGAGAAGTTATGCTTTCTTGTCCCTGGCCAGCGGAGTGTCCATCCAGTTGTGTAGTGAATTCCTGAGAGCTTCCACTGGGTCTACCCTGGGGTGTGGCCTGGGGAAAGGAAGGGCCAAGAATGAGCTTATTTTATCCTGTGAGGAATTAATAGGAAATTAGTAAGAAATCTGGTCTGACCCAGAATAACTCGTGTGTGCAGTTAGTAAGAAAATTAGCAAAGATTTAATATTTAAAACCCAAAGATATATTGATTTCCTTAATATTCCTTTGAAGTTAATGTATCTTTTTACTCTAATCAATCTGAAGGATTCCTTTTCTCCATAGATTTTTAGTATTCTTACTGTGGTGGTGTTGGGGCTCAGAAAATGAGACCCCAAAATATGTTGCTTTAGACTTCAAACTGAGAGCCCCGGACAGCAAATGCAGGGAAGGGCTTTCTCTGAAGTTCCCTACCTGCCTTAGAGGATAGAGCCTCCAGGAAAGATTCGCTGGTTGTGAATCCCCGTCCCAGATATCTCATGAGTTGGGGAAAGGCTGAGGGTACCACAGTGGCGGCCTCGGCCCGCTGGATGCGCAGGGGAGGCAGCGGCACCGCCCGTGCCCCAGCTCGCCCAGCCCTGGTGCCTGCAGCCCCCGCCCCTGCGCTGCTCCGTCGCTCTCCTCAGCGACAGAGCGCAGGGGCCAGATCGCGGCAGTGTCTGCGGTGGGCGCACCTGCCGCGCCCTGGCATCTCCGCCTGTGAAATGTTCACTTTGCGCCCCGCCCTGCCCGGCGCAGCCGTCTGCGCGGTCGGCCCTTCTCGAGGTGGTCGGGGATTCACATGCAGCTCACAGGTCTGCGGCTGCTAGGCGGCGTCCCGTCTTCCTTGGCGAAACACTTCAGTCGGGACCGTCTGCCAGCCCCCGCCCTCCCCGCAGTTCGTTAGGGTCACGCACTAGCTGAGAGGTCGATTGCTTGCTTTTCAGTAGAAGTTCTGTGGTTCCAGTCACGGCCGGCGAGAAGCAGCGAGTCTGTCCCCACTGGGTTGCTCTTGTGTCCTCTTTCCCAAGAAAATCGCCTTCCTTGGCCCCCGCCCGGCAGTGTCCTGCTTCCGGCCCGCGTTGCTGCAGGTGAGAGCTCGCACGTCAGAAGGAGCTGGAAATAAAGCTCAGCGCGAGCTGAACAGGTGGTCACCTCAGCAACCAAGAAACGAAGCGAGTTACTTTCCCGTTCAAGAACTTTCTCCGGAGTGCTGAAAATCATCTCTGTAGGTCTGCTGGGCTGAGGAACGTACCTCACTGCAGTTCACAAGACCTAAAAGCCACTTTCGTTAATACAGGGAGTTAATTGAGGGCCAGAGAAAAAGGCAGGAAGAAGGCCTTCGGCAATCCTCTGGGGATCTCTGTTTCTTTCCAGGATCAAATCCAACAATCCCCTTTTCCCTAGTGATTTTTTATTTTATTTTTTTACTTTAGAGACTGGGTCTTGCTCTGCTACCCAGGCTGCTCACTGCAGCCTCGAACTCCTGGACGCAAACGATCCTCATGCCTCAGCCTCCTAAGGAGCTGGGACTATAGGTACGCACCATGAGGCCCACCCAATTTTTTAATTTTTTGTAAAGAAGGGGTCTCACTATGTTGCCCAAGCTGGTCTCCAACTCCTGGGCTCAAGTGATCCTCCCGTCTCGGCCTCCCAAAGTTCTGGGATTTCAAGCGTGAGCCCTGGCGCTGGCCTCCCAGTGATGGTTTAAGAGTGGCACAGAAAGTCTGGAGGTGGGCACAAGACCCAACAAGCTGAAACTGAGGGGAGCCAAAGGACAGTGAAGGCCGGTTCCCACCCTCACTTCACTCTGGTGTCCCCCAGAGCAGGGACAGGGAAACCACGGGGGCACGCTGTGTACTCTTCTCAGCTATTAAAGAAGTGGAATGACATAAAAAATCACAATTACCTTTGTCTCAATCTATCAGACCATAAACCTGGGTAAAGGACACGGGACAGGGTAGTTACTATGGTATCAGAGTGTTAATTTCTTCTAGGTAACTTTGATCAATAAAAAGATAACCACAACCCTGAGCACTTATGAAGGTGACTAACCTGGTGAGCAGACACAGAGCAGGCCTGGGCTTCCCTCATCCTCATTCCACCAAAGGTTTAAGAGCTTTCCAGGAGCCAAACAAGCTGCTTCCAGGAGAAACATGTCGCAGCCTTCGGGGCACTCCCAGCGCACCAGGAACGCCGCGTCTGCTAGAAGTCAGGGAGCGAGGTGGACGCAGCTCAACACAGAGTGCCTCAGCGCATTGTCACAGCTGCTCTTGCAGCCCAGGGGGACCACGAGTGCTGGCTGAGACGGGGCGTGAGTGCAGAGCGCATGCGGAGTGACAGATGGCAACAGTGCATTATTTACAGGACCGTGTCGAGGGCGGGCCCGGGTGCTGCACTAACTCAAGGCTTACGGTATGCTGCTCACAGGCCTCTGCCAACTTAGGAAAGTAACCATCAAACAAAGAAACACTGAGGGTTTACGCTAGTGGCAAACAAAACACGAAAGCTAAGAAAAACTGTTAGATTACAACTGTAACCTAATGTTTACCAGCTCTGCAGGTAAAAGTAATTATTCGGATAGTTCTCTGCAGTAGCACAGAAAAAAGTCACTTTTAGAGCCCATGTTATCATGCCTTATTGCTCCTTAAACCAAAGGAACTTCGCTCTGTCATTCTGGAAAAAGATGGGTGTGATTTAAGCAGCACCTAAGAACTCACTCAAACTTCCACTCTTCAAAACCTGGTTGAGGTTAGCTGTTGTGGCTCACATCTGCAATCCCAGCACTTTGAGGGGCTGAGGTGACAGGGTCACTTGAGTTGAAGACCAGCATGGGCAACATAGTGAGACCCCATCTCTACAAAATTTAAAATAAAAATATTAGCTGGAGCTGGTGGTGGCCCGTGCCTATAGTCCCAGCTACTCGGGAGGCTGAGGAGGGAGGATTGCTTGAGCCCAGGAGTCTGAGGTTGCAGTGAGCTGTGACGATGCCACTACACTGCAACCTGGGTGACAGAGTGAGACCCTGAATAAAAAATAAAAATAAAAACCTGAGAATTTAGTTCATTCTGGTTCTTGGCTCAAGAAGGACCCAGCCGGCCACGTGGGCAAGGTGACTATTCTACAGGACAAGGGGTTGAATAAGAGCTAATGAGTAACGCACCGAGCTGGGAACTGGGGAGAAGAAGGTGGCGATGGAGGATGAAGGTGAAGCGGCGACGAGAGAAGTCTCCGCAGAGCCGAGGTCAAACATTTCCCTTTCAGAGTGCATCTACCTCCTCTCCGCCACTGAGTTCCCATTAAGGCCTTCCAAAAACTGCAATTGCACAAATTTCCTTAATCATGTAGCTTAAAACTCCACAGCCTAGGATGGCTACTGTCAAAAACATGGAAAATAACAGGCATTGGTGAGGATGTGGAGAGACCGGAACCCTTGTGCGCTGCTGGCGGGAATGGAAAGTGGTGCGGCCGCTCGCACAGCACGGTGAGTCCCCAAAAAATTAAAGATAGAATTACCGCATTATACGGTCCGGCAATTGCCCTTCTGAATATAGAAAAGAAACAAAGGCAGAGATACGTGAACATCCACGTTCACAGCAACATCATTCACAACAGGTAGGATGTGGGAGCGACCCAAGTGCCCGGCTATGGGTGAGCGGACAGACGTGACGTGGTGTAAACGTACAACGGAACGTTATTCAGCTCGCGAAAGAAGGACGTTCTGACACATGCTGCGAAATGAATGGACCTTGAGGCCATTTCGCTAAGTGAAATAGCCAATCACAAAAAGAAACGCAGTGTGTGGTTCCACTTCCAGGAGGTCCCTAGAGTGGTCACATTCATGGAGACAGGAAGCAGAAGGTGTTTGTCCGGGGCCAGGGGAGGGGAAAGCGGGGAAGTGCTGTTTAATAGGAACAGAGTTTCAGTTTCGCAAGATGCAAGTAGTTACGGAGGTGGACTGTGTGAAGGTTGAACAGCAGCGTGACTGTACATTTGAAAACGGTTAAGATGGTCAGTCTTATTCTGTTTATTTTGCCACAGTTAGAAAGAAAGCCCCATAGCCCACAGGGCAGGTCCTCTCCTGGAGTCCAGGGTCCCAGGCTGTCGTATCTCTCGTGCCATTGCCCCGGAACATGACGAGTGACATCCTGGACCCTGCTGGAAACGCACATTCTCTGTCCCGCCCAGACACCCTAGATCAGAAACTCTGGCCCCGGAATGAGGATGTTAACAAGCTCCCCAAGCGACTCTGAAGTCCTTCAAGTCCGAGACCCACTGCACTAGGGTGACAGGAGTGGGACAGTGAGAAGGGGTGTGTTTCGAGGGCGGAGGAAGTGTGCCTCGGTGGGGGATTGGATGCGGTTTCGCCAGTGAGAGGATCGACGGGTAGAGGTTGGATAGATATTTGTTGAATGAGTGAATGTCTTACTATTCTGCTCTTAGTTTCTCTTTGTTTTACTCCTGAGTCAGGAGAAAAACAAAACACACGCTTTCTCCAAGTATCAGGTTGGAGAATAGGAAAGAGGCTGAGATGATTGATCTTCAGAAATCTGGGCAAGGTCGGTTTTGCTCAAATGTGTACTTTAAAGACAGGCAGTTGTACAGCAGCTGAGCGGTGGAGTCTTAGATTTGCTTACTCACGAGCCGGTGGTCACATGGAGCCCACACATGTAAACACACACCCCGGAGAGTTCTAAGGTTCTTTCTTTTTGCCATGGGGGAATGATGTGGAAAGTGGCCAGAGATTGAGGGGTTCCCTGGAACAGAGGACTTTCCGTTTCAAAACTGGGACAGTCCTGGGCAGACTGGGATGCTTGGTCTCCCGAGTTACAACAGAGGCTCAGAATTCTCAAACCCAGATGGGGCAGAAAGCTCATCTGTTCTGTGGTTCACCATTCTGGCTACAGATTAGAGTGACCCGAGGAGCTTTAAAAAAAAATCCAATTCCTGGGCCTCACACTAGACCAATTAAATCAACACATCTGGGTGCAAAACGCAGGCATCAGTGTTTTCTAAATGCTCCCTGACGCATTCTAATGAGCAGGCCGTGTGGAGAGCAACCGATCTAACCCATCTTCTTTACCCTGTAGATGAGGAATCTGATGCCACAAGAAGTTATCTGTTCTCGGTCACACAATTATCAAGGGGTAAAACTCAGAGTTCCTGACTCTTGGGCCAGTGTTCTTCCCAGACACGATCCTCTTACAGACAATGGTTACCAGTGAGCTGCTGCCATCGACCGCCGCCCAGCGCTGCTAATCAGGGCAGCTCGCGCACGCGCCAGCAGTGTGGCCCTCCCAGGACCTTGCTCTCCCAGGGTGAGTATTCGGGGGAGAAATCGGTGTCTCTTTCCTCGCCACCTCCTGACTGTCCTCCTGACCACCTGCTCTAAGCCCCCGCAGGTCCTGATTTCCGCCCTCATTCTTTGCCCAGGGACTCCCTTTGCTCCCGTTTCCAGATGTGACCCCAGGACTCTGTCGTGTCCGTGTGCCGTGGACACCTGGACGAGGCACCCGCACGGCAGCCCGGGTGGCCGCCGCCCCGCCAGGAGGAGCTGCTGTCCGCACGGAGCTCCTCCCCGGAAACCGCCCGGAACGGCTGCTGCTCGGAGCAGGAGGTCCTGAGGAGTGAGGGTGGCGCTGACGACGACACCGCAGCGTCCACACGGGGTGAAGGAATGACTCGACAGAGAAACGGAAAGAGAACCACCGAGAGAAAGGAGGACAATGAGAAACTCTCCCCATCCTCGCCCTGGGGCGCGGGCAGGACTCCGTGCGCCCTCCCCATGTCCCGATGTCTCCCCAGTGACACTGTGGCTCCCGTGGTCACGAGCGCACCTCATGGCCCCTGCCCGGGCGTGGTGGTCTGACGTGGCTTTGCTCCTGCGCCGTCAGGTGCTTTCTCCTGGTCCCCGCGGTGGCCCCACGCGAAGAGGTGTCAGCGCGGCCGTGGTCTGTGACCTCCGCTTCTCCTCTGAGCCCCGCGGGGCCCATCCCGGGCCGCCGCGTCGGAATTCCTGGGGAACGCGGCCCGGAATGTGTATTCCAGGGATTGGGAAGCACAGGCAGGTTCGGGAAATGCTGCTGTGTGCGGCACAGTCAGGCAGTTTCTGCTGTGCGAAGCCCTAGCCCTGCAGGGCGGATCCCGGCGCCGTCCTGGGCACGGGCTCATCCTCTCCACGAGCCGTCCAGGCCTGTGAGCGGAGCCCCTCTGGGCAGAGCTGTTAGATCAACAACCCGTTACCTTCCAGCGCTTACTTTTGGATTATTATTTTTTATTTAAAATTTAAGGAACAGGTACCCTCTAAAGCACGCGTCCCAGACAGGCCTGCAGTACGACCGCTCCGCCACCAGAGGGCGCCACACCCCATCCCGCCAGGTCGCCGCCACTTGCTCCTCTGTCCCTGGCGCGACTCCGGGATGCCAACCCGGGAGCCTGAACGGCACTTCCAGGAGCCCTGGGCCCTCTGCATCCACCTCAGGAAGGAATTCGACACTTATTGAAAAGCCAGGACTTTCCAGTCTCTACCAACCATGAGGAATGTGACTGTTGAGAGAATGTCACACACGTGGCTCGGGCAGAGGAGGAAAAGGGCTGAGAGTGCACTGGTTATAGTGCGACCCCAGCGCAGGGTCTTCGGATTCGATAAATTTTAAACGAAAAGGATTCTCTTTAGAGTGAAATTTTAGGCATCAAAGGATGGGAGGTGATTTTGGAGGTCGGTGAGAATTTCAGTTGATATACTATGAACTCCTAGACCTGCTGACTCCTGTGAATGCCAGCGGCCTCGCCAATCCCGCCGCAAAACGACCCCACTGCGCATGAGCAGAGGATCTGAGTATTTGAAATTCTAGTTAGGTGGGGTGGCTGCACGTGCCGTAGCTGTATGTTGGGGGGTAGCTGTATGTCGGGGAGTAGCCGTATTTCATGGGGTAGCTGTATGTGGAGTAGCTGTATGTGGGCAGCTGTATGTGGGGTAGCCGTATGTTGTGGGGTAGCCGTATGTTGTGGGGTAGCTGCATGTTGTGGGGTAGCTGCATGTTGTGGGGTAGCTGCATGTGGGTAGCTGCATGTTGTGGGGTAGCCGTATGTTGTGGGGTAGCTGCATGTTGTGGGGTAGCTGTATGTTGTGGGGTAGCTGCATGTGGGTAGCTGCATGTTGTGGTGTAGCCGTATGTTCTGGCGTAGCCGTATGTTGTGGGATAGCTGCATGTGGGTAGCTGCATGTTGTGGGGTAGCTGCATGTTGTGGGGTAGCTGCATGTTGTGGGGTAGCTGCATGTTGTGGGGTAGCCGTATGTTGTGGGGTAGACGTATGTTGTGCGGTAGCTGCATGTTGTGGGGTAGCTGCATGTTGTGGGGTAGCTGCATGTTGTGGGGTAGCCGTATGTTGTGGGGTAGACGTATGTTGTGCGGTAGCTGCATGT
>CAUYSK010040675.1:0-112412 GCA_963575035.1 Avahi laniger | reverse complement strand
AACGGCTAAGAAGGATGCTGAAGTTGTGTCAGACTTGAGCCAGGAAGTGTGGTGACCGATGAATAATGTCTGTCAGACACAATGCAGTGGTGATGGTAATAGGGCCACATACATGCCATATAATTTAAAACCTCGGTAAATCAGGCCAGGCGCGGTGGCTCACACCTGTAATCCTAGCACTCTGGGAGGCCGAGATAGGTGGATCGTTTGAGTTCAGGAGTATGAGACCAGCTTGAGCAAGAGCGAGACCCCGTCTCTACTAAAAATAGAAAGAAAATTAGCTGGACAACTAAAAATATATAAAGAAAAAATTAGCCGGGCATGGTGGCGCATGCCTGTAGTCCCAGCTACTTGGGAAGCTGAGGCAGAAGGATTGCTTGAGTCCAGGAGTTTGAGGTTGCTGTGAGCTAGGCTGACGCCACGGCACTCACTCTAGCCAGGTCAACAGTTTGAGACTCTGTATAAAAAAAAAAAAAAAAAAAAAACCCTCAGTAAATCCAAACTTCCAAAATTCTAGCCTTCTGTATAATCTGGATTTTGAGTTAACCAGTTACTCAGATACACTGTTTCTGACTTCTCCATTAATGAGTATTGTGGTCTTCAAAATGTCACTTTCTTCTCAAAGGTTATTATGAGTCTGTAAAATCAGAATACTAGAGTAGATGATTGTTAAGTCTTCATCCAGCTGAAACAGTATGTGATTTTTTTCAGGAAGTTTATATAGAGCAAGCATATTCATTCCATACTGATATACCAGCACATTTTTTCTACTTGTTTTCACTCAAATAGATTACCTAAATGGGGCATTTACTTACATAAATTATGTAACTATTTAAAACACCGATATTGACTCATTTAGTGTAAAATTTGAAGTATGTCGTGTGCTTGCTCTGGTACATATTGGGAAGCAGTCAAATTCTCATTTCTTCTTATTTTTCATGCTGACAGCATTTGATCTACACAATGCATTGTCTTCTGAACATATGTTGATGACCATGACAGTCACAGAGTAGAGCGTCAGAGAAGCAAATTTACAGGAAAAGAGGACCGAAAGACACTATAATTCGTGAAATTATGAGGAATTTTCTCCCTTTGTATGACAAAATAAAACATGTTCATTATAGCAATGTTAAGAAATGCAGAGAAGGAATCAGTTAGCCTGTGTATATAGTCCATGATAGCAGGAATTATGTTAATCTTGCCAACAATTGTGTCATCAGTGATTTATAGAGTATCTCAGACTAATTAACAAATAGATTCAAATATATGAATAAATAAATGATTGTAAGCAAGACTTAAAAAATCATAGCTAATCCTGGAACACAGAGATAACCAATATCAACAAGTAGTATACCTCCACCTAAACTTTTCATTGGCAAACATATACATATTTATTTTTAAATATAAGATTTATTGAGGTATAATTTATATATAACAATTATAATCAATTTTAAGTATACAATTCCATGACAAAAGTATACACACATGTGACTATCACCACAATGAAAATATAGAAACTTTTCTTCATCCTCAATGTTCCTTGTGAGCCTTTGTAGTAAAACTCTCTCCACCCCTGACCCCATGCAACCACTGATGTGGTTTCTCTTACATATGGGTTTGCATTTTATAGAATTTCATGTTAATGGCATCAGACAATAGGTTGTCATTAGTGTCTGGCTTCTTTAGTAGAGCATACTGCTTTTGAGATTCATCCATGACATTATGTACCAATAGTTCGTTCCTGACCTTTATTTTTATGATTATACAACAGTTTGTTTATCCATTCACCAGTTGATAGATATTTAGATTGTTTCCAATTTTGGCTATTGTTATGAAGCTGTTATTAACATTTCTGTACAAGGCCTTGCTGGAAAGACCAACCATATGATTACAAGTTTGGAGTTTTGAACTAGGTGATACCAGTCTAACCTTTAGGAAAGAGATGGGGATTGAAGATTGATTTAAATCATGTGTCTGGCCAATGATTCCATCAATCTGTCTACAGTAAAAATACTGGACACCAAGGTTCAATTGAGCTTTATGACTGATTAATACATTGATGTGCTAGGTTGATGATACATCCTGATCCCACAGAGAGAGAACATGAAATCTCCATGATCAGCAACCTTCCAGACCTCTTCCAATGGGTCTCTTCTTTTGACTGGCTCTGATTTGTAATTTTTATAATAAATCTGTAAACAGAAGCATAATGCTTTCTTGAATACTGTGATTCATGCTAGTGAATTATTAAACCCAAGGAGGTAGTAAAAACCCCTGAATTTGAAGCTCGTTAGAAGTATAGATGGCCTAGAATTCTGTAATTTGTGGCCAGTGTATGAAGTCATGGTAGTCTTGTTGTGGACTGTCTCCTTAAGTTGTGAAGTCTGTGCTAACTCAGGGTAGTAAGTGTTGGAATTGCATTGTAATATTGAAATGTTAAACCAATTTTGAATTTCTGAAAAAATTTCATCTATTTATAAAGATTTATACTTCTGAAGTATCAGTGAATTCATTTTGTTAATATTTTAAGAAATTTTTCATCAACATCCACAAGAGATAGTCTTTCTTTAATATCTGTAGTTGGTTTTGATGACAGGGTAATGCTATATTCATAAAATAGGTTGGAAAGTCTTTTTATATTTATCCGAAGTGTTTGTGAGGAATTGGTATCATTTCTTCCTTAAATATTTGGTTAAATTTACAATTGTGGCTATCTGGGCCTGGAATTTTCTTTGTGGAAAAGTTTTTAAGTATGAATTCAATAACTTTAATAGATACAGTGTTCCAGTTATTTATCTCTTTTCTAGTGAATGTTAATTGTTATTGTCTTTCAAGTAGTTAATGTACTTCATCTGAGTTGTCAAATTTTTTGCCACAAAGTTGTTTGTGATGTGAGAATATCTTATTATATATTTAATGTCTATAGGGTATGTAATGATATCCTTTTTTTCATTCCCGATATTGGTCATTCGTGTTTTTTCCCCTTGTTAAATCTAGTTAGAGATTTGTTTAACTTTATTGATCATTTCATATAATCAGATTTTTATTTCATTGATTTTATTAAGTATTTGTTTGCTTTCTAGTTATTTCATTTTCATTCTTACCATTAGTATTTCCTTCTCTTCTACTTACATTTGATTTATTTTATTTTTCTTTTATTTTTATTTCTTTTGATTTCAGAATATTACAGGGATATAAACACTTTGGTTACATAAATTGCTTTTGCACTGCCCGAGTCAGGGCTACATGCATGCCCATCCCCCAGACAGCATGCACCACACCTGCTAGGTGTGAATTTACCCATCCCCTCCTCCCACCCCCACCTTCCCAACACCCTATGAATGTTACTTCCCATATGCGCACATAAGTGTTGATCAATTAGTGACAATTTAGTGGTGAGTACATGTGGTGCTTGTTTTTCCATTCTGATGATACTTTAGTTAGATGAATGGGCTCCAGCTCCATCCAGGATAATACAACAGGTATTAGTTCACCATTGTTTTTTATGGCTGAGTAGTACTCCATGGCATACACATACCACATTTTATTAATACACTAGTGTTGATGGGCACTTGGGTTGTTTCCACATCTTTGCGATTGTGAATTGTGCTGCTGTAAACATTCGAGTGCGGTTGTCTTTATTATAGAATTTCTTTATGATAGAATGGTCAACATCTCTAATCATCAGGGAAATGCAAATCAAAACCACAAAGTTTTAACTCCAGTGAGATTGGCTTTTATCAAAAAGTTCTAAAACAACAAATGTTGGTGTGGATGTAGAGAGTTAGGAACACTCATGCACTGCTGGTGGGACTGCAAATTAGTATAACCTCTATGGAAAATAACATGGAGATACCTCAAAGATCTAAAAGTAGAGCTACCATTTGACCCAGCAATGCTATTACTGGGTACTTACATTAGATTTTATTTGTTTTTTCTTTTTTTTATTGCTTTTTTTTTTATTTCAGCATATTATGGGGGTACAGATGTTTAGTTTATGTATGTTGCCCTTGTCCACCCCTCTCAAGTCCGAGCTTCAAGCATGTCCATTCCCTGGATAGTGTGCATCACACTCTTTGTGTATGCATATACCCGTCCCCTCTTTCCCCCTCCCCCTTGCCCGACATCCAATAAATGTTAGTCTTATATGTGCACTTATGTGGAAATAGAGCATAGATTTGAGACTTTTATTCTTTTTAAAAATATAAGTATGCAATGCTACAAAATTTCCTCTCAGCATTGGTTTACCTGCATCGCACAATTTTGTAATGTTATGTTTTTATCTTCATTCAATTCAAATAGTTCTCTAAATGCCTTTGTGATTTCTTCTTACACCCATAGGTTATTTTGAAATGTGTTGTTTGATTTCAAATTTTGAGATTTTTTTTTTTTCAAATACACTTCTGTTTCCTGGTTTCCAGTTTAATTCCATTTTGGCCAGAAAATGTCCTCTGTAAATTTTCAATTGTTTTAAGTTTATTTAGATTTCTAGGGGGCCTAGAATGTTATATAATTTGGCTAACATGACATTTTTACTTGAAAAAATTATGTAGTCTGCTGTTATTCTGTGCTTTAAAAATGTCAGTTAGGCTAAGTTTATTGAAAGTACTGTTCAATTCTTCAAAATTCTTTCTAATTTTTTTATCTACTTGTTTTTAAACAATTACTAAAAAAGAGCATAGATAAATCTCAACAATAATTTGGGTTTATTTTTTCATCTCTATCAGTTTCTGCTTTATATTTTCAAAGTTCTTTTATTAGATGTAAATCTACTGATATATTGGGGTTTTGTTAAAGAACTGACACTTTTATTATTATAAAATGTTCCTCTTTATACCTGTTAATATTCCTTTATGTAAGTCTACTTCACTTGATTATTAATATTGATTTCCCAGGTTTATTTTGTTTTCTGTTAGTGTGGCACATTATTTTTCATTACTTTATTTTACCTTATTTTTGAATTTATATTTAAATGCCTGTAAGTATACAATTAAGTATTGCTATTTTTATCCAGTCTGACTATTATGCCTTTTGTTTGGAGTTCATTATTTATATTTGATTAATTATGATATGGATGGGTTTATAGTTACTGTTACCCTATTTGTTCTCTATCTGTATGATCTTTGTTCACTTTTTCTTGTTTACTTTTCTCTTTTGTATTAATTGTAGATTTTCTATGATTCTATTATATCTCTACAATTTGCCTTTTTTTTTTCTTTAAAGTTAGTGATTGGTTGCTCTAAGGTCTACAGTATACATTTTTAACTCATTATGGTCTACCTTCAAACAATATTATGCCAAATTACAAACTGCATAAAAACCTAACAACAGTATACTTCCATTTTCCTTATTCTGGTCTTTATATCATTGTTTTCACATATTTTTACTTATATATGTCATAAACTCTACAAAATACTTTAAATAAGTTTTGATTTAAACAAATAACTATGATTTTATGACTTAAACACATAATTACATTTTAACAATATTTAAAAATTAGAAAAAAATATATCTTATATTGCTCATATATTTAGTTTTTGAGTACTCTTCATTCCTTTGTGTGGATCCAAATTTCTATCCTGTATTGTGTTCTTTACATCTGAAAAACTTCCTTTAATATTTCTTATAGGACAGATAGGTTGACAACAAATTATCTCAGCTTTCCTTGGTTTGAAAATGTCTTAATTTATCTTATGCCTTTAAAGTAAATTTTTATTGGGTATAATCTTCTTGCTTGAAGGTGGTTTACTATCAGCACCTTAAAAATGTGTTTCTCTTGTCTTCTGACTCTAATGATTTCTTATAAGCTGTCTTCTGTAATTCTCACTTTTGTTCCTTTGGAAGTAATGTGTCTTTTTTTTCTGAAAGCTTTCAATACATTCTCTTTATTCTTGGTTTTCTGCAATTGAATTATGATATGACTAGGTGTGGTGCTCTTCAATTTCTTCTTCTTTGGGTTTGTTGATGTTTGGGGATGTTTGTGTGTAAAATTTTCTACAAATTTGGGAAAAAATAAGGTTCTATTTTTTTCAATTTTTTTCTTGCCTATTACACTGTTCCTTGTATTCTGATTATTCACACATTTGTCTGCTTGATATTGTCTAAGAGTTCAGTGAAGCTTATTTGACTTTTTCTGACTTTTAATTATTGTTGTTTTCTCTCTGTTATTCATTTTGGAGTATTCCCATTACTATGTCTCAAGTTCATTGATGTTTTCTTTGGTGTGACAAATAACAATGTCTATTTTAGTATTAGATATAGTATTTTCATATCTATAACTTCCATTGTCATACTTTTAAATCCCTCATTTCTCCTCTCACCATATTCGTGTATATTCTATTTTTCTGAACATATTGAATATATTTATTGTTGTTGTTTTAAATTCCTTGCATTCAAATTTCATTACGCTTATTACAGATTTGATTCTATTAATTTGTTTTTTTTCTAATTATTATCATAGTTTCTGGCTTCTTTGCATGCCTAGTAATTTTTTCTTAGATGTTAGATATTGTGAATTTTTATTTTTGGATGCTGAACATTCTGTATAACTTGTATCAGGTTTATATCATGTATTCCTTTGTTCTGGTCCACATTACAATACTTAGGAATCAGTTTGTTTCAAAATTTGCTTTTGAAAAGTTTTATTATGACTGATCTAGAGCAGCATTTATTCCAAGACTAAGTTAATCTTGCTTTTAAGGCAGTTCCATTCTCAGAATTTGGCCCAGTGCCTCACATATTAGAAGTTCTTTATGCTCTAGCTGGTGAGAACAGACACTATTCCTAGCCCTTTATGAGCTCCAGAAATTGATCAGCCTACTGCCCCTAGAACTTCTTTTTTGGTTTCAGTTAATTTTATCTCACACATATACATGTCGTTCTCAGCTAAAAACCTGAGAGGAGTCTTATGCAGATATATAGGGATCTTTTTCCGTGCAGCTCCTTTCTCTCTGGTACTCTGCCCTAAAATTTCTAGTTTTCTCTGGCTTCCTGAATTATACTCTCCATTTCTTTAATTTGGTGAAATTTCTAGGCCCCAATTCTGTCTCTTTCCTTGTACTACAACCTGAAAAATGCCTCTAACAGTAATCAAGGTAGTCGTACCTCACAGTCCTGCACTACCTGTTATTCAAAGTCTTGTCTTCAATTTTTTTTGTCTAGATTTCAAGATATAAAAGCTAATTCCCTAGCACTTAATCCATTGTTGGCAGATGTGGGTGTCTTATATACAGACTTTGAAGGGGATCGTATTATACCTGATGCCTTATAGATTATTTTTTGTTTCCACTTATTATGAATTTTTTCCTAAAACATTAAATGTTCTTTAGCAACTCAATTTTAAATGCTGTTGAGTAGTGTATGACTTCATTTAATTAGTACTTTATAGTTGAACATATAAGTAACTTCATTACCAAAACAATGTTGTTGATATTTGCATACTTTATAAAAATAACACAAAAAATTCCCCCAAATACTAAGTTATTATTGCTTATAGTAAAAGTATAGAACTAGTAAAGAAAGAGTTATGGAATCTTTACCAGGGGTATTTTGTGCCAAAAACTAGTTTATTACTTAAATACCTTGACCAAGAGATATGGAACAGAGACATAGGACAGTCTCAAAAATGTCATTGAAGTTGGAATTTTGTGCACTAGACCTCCTTGAGCAGAATTTGAAGCAAAGACAGTATACTTCTACCTTTCATGTTATAAGTAAAAGAGAGATACATGAAAACTATATGATCAGTTAATTTTCAAATTTATCTTCTAAGACATATCCTTGCATTATAATTAATTTAGGTCAAATTTTCTTCACTTTTCTTATTTTTAACTGTAACTGTAACTTAGAAAAGTTTTAAGGATCCCCCCTTTAAAACAATGGACTTGGTGGCACTTTTGATAGTGTGCCCCTAGCAATAAAAATATCCTATGTCTATATTCTCTTTATAAGTAATTTATTTATTCATAAGTGTTATGCATTATTACATCTATTTAATATGTTTGCCATCACCTACCTACCTAAGAAAAATGAACTTCGAAGGATTAAAAAATATGTCGAAATAGAATTTTAATATTTTTTTCTCAGAGTTCATAGTGGATTATTTTTCCATCTCTAAGATGTATGTTTACCAACCTAGGAGACGGCTATTCTCAAATATAAAATATCATAAAATAAATGAAGACCAGGGAAGGTAACTGACTTATTGAGTTGACATGTAACAACTTAATAAGGTTCAAGGTTATTATTCACATTTTATATATAAGGAAACTGAGGCTTAGATAAGTTAGAGACATCTAAGATTGCAAATAAGGTAAATAAGAGAGTCTAAAATAAATAAATGCAAGTCTTATTCTGAATCCAATTAACTTCCTTTGCACCATTGTGTCCTACCCTTTGAAAACTGATATTTCATGCATGATATATAAGAATAATGTATTCAAGCAGCCTACTACCATGATGTGATTAAAATCATAGTTTCCAAAACAAATCACATAATATACTTTATTAAATTAATACAATTTAATGACGATATTAGTAACCATATTAGAGTATACAGGAGATGACATTTAATCCCATGTTTCTATATCATTTGCTTTTTATTCTTTCTCTCATTTCAGGTATAGGAGGATGTGAGGTCAGTGGGAATTAACTTTTCATTTTCAATTAATAAGGTGAGCTTTTGGAGAAAAGTAGGCCTAAAAGAGTGACATAGAAATGGGCTAGAAGGAGGGAGGAAGAGCACTTGGAGAATAAAGAAATCTTCGGAGGAAATCCCAAATCCCAGCTGCTATCCACGAAGTAATCATATAGAGCAGACAGTGAAAGACTGGACCAGATTCAGTCACTGACCTGGAGACGAAATTCTCCATTTTCCATTATCAACTCAGCCAGAAATCTACTCCCCCTGGAGCCATATTTAGCCAACTTGCTATCTCCTTCCACCCTGCCTGGTTCGTAAACACAGATACAGGCATGGAGGTGAACAGACCCAGCATTCTCTTCCCAAAGGGCAAACTATTTCTGAACTGCATCAAGCAGAGTGCAGAGGCCAGAAATGGTTGTAGTAAATAAAATAACAATATTAAATCCTGTTTGCAGTTCCTGCGAGTGATGGGTAAAAGGAGATAAGAAGAGAAGACGAAGAATCAAAACTGAAAATCTTCAGCCCACTGGCTATATACTAAAGTAAGTACACTTTAGAGAGGTGCAGTTTGGTACTAGAGAAAGAGCACGGGGTTTGACAGAGGAAAGAACTGTGTTGATGTTCCCCATTTTATGACTTCCTGTGGCTAGATTTATAGCACACCGCTTCGACTAGCCTCAGGGAGATGACAGTTCAAATGGGAATGTAATTGTTGATGTCACCATGGACTCATCCTCGATATTAATGTGAGAGTAATTATGCGAATGGTTAGTTAGCATTTATCATTTACCTTCTACTCATTCTCCAGGGTCATGACTAAATCACCCTTTCCTCTTACCCCTTACTCCCCACCACCTTCATCCAAAGTGTCCATCCTCTTTTCCAAAATTCTTTCGAACATTACATAAAGCAAAATGAAATGGATTAAATTAATTATAATAGCATTAATTAAATCCCATGTAGCAAAAAATGCCATCATTTTAACATGTAACCAAAATAAAAATTATTATAGACATTTTACATTCCTTTTCCACACTTTGTCTTCAATATTGGGTGTATATTTCACACTTACAGCATTTGTCAGTTTAGACCAGCCATATTTCAGCTGTTCCGTAGCCACATGGGGCTAGCTGCTGTCACCTCCAAAAGCTAGTCCAAGAGGAGACAACGTTCTTCCTTTCTGTGGATTGCTTTCCTAAGGCTACTCTTAGATGGCAACAGCCATGTCAGTGGCCTGGGGAGCACTCCATAATATCAGCCCAATTTTGGAGTTTTAATCAGTTTAACCATTTTTCCTGATATTTGAGATTCAAACATCAGATTGAAAAAGGGATGGAGTATATTGTAGGACTTGACCTTTCAAGATCATTTTAGCCCTGGTTTGGTGCCCCATGAATACTTTTAATTGCATCTCTTGTTGTTCAGATAAATAAAGCTGAGAAGAAAGCGGTCCAGACCAGATTAAAATCCCAGTGCCCTTCTTTTCCCATCCAACAATATTTAAGAGTTAGAAAGCCATTGGATTTCAAGGGATTCTGTTTGTACAGCATGAGTGCAGCTGTGCCCAAGTGTATAAGACCCTTGCTCAGTCTACCATATCCTAAATTTGGCAGACTCACTAATGCATTGAGGATTATGCAATTTAAATTGGACGAGAATGGTGATGGTTGTTAAAAAATAACATCAACACCACCAACAATCAAAAACAAAAATAAAACAGAAACTCCTTTATGCACTAATGAAATAACATTTTATCCCGAATCTCTCGACTAGTCCAAAAATCTCCTAGAACCAGACAGTCTCAACTGAATTTCTTAATCCTGGGATTCTGTAGCTATTAATATTTGAAAAGTTGTCCTTGTCTTTCTAAAAACACAGAAGCCCTGAGAGGGGTCTTTATTCTTTTATGTTTCTGCAGAGGCCTGTGGAAAGGGTCCAGATCTATGATAATTTAGTAGGCAGTTGAGATCCACTGATCTTATCTAAGGTATATGACAACTTCCCAGGAGACAGATGTTTGTGCAGTGAATTTTGGGCATAGTCAAATAGTCTCACCATTTGAGCAGTATTTGTTTGCAGAGGAGAAATACAGTTCACATTCCACTAGAGACCGAGAGAGCAGTGGAATATCAACACAGCTCTCCATGAGTACATTCACCCAGCTCTGAGCTTGCGATGAACGGACATAACTATTCTGACTTGGAAACAATGCATGCTACAAGTGCTTGAAAATAGGTTGGAACAAACACCTCCCTGCCTATTCCCAGCTCACCAGCTGCATCGGGTGAGAACAGTGAGAGGAACAAGGAACCAGGTTTGATTCTAGCTCTTTGATTCAAGGGATTTTGCAACAAATCTTGTCTATAGAATATCAATGGGAAATGAGGGGTCCCTTGCTCAGAGAACCCCTTGTCTGTCTTCAAAGAAGCTTTGAAGGGCAGGCATGCGTTATGTTGGCCCCCGCTGGGTAATATCTTAAGGACTTGGGGAACCAATCAGAGATAAAGCACTTTTGGGGTCTTTTCCTAGCTCCTAGGTGCATTTCAGTTTACAAGTAATTTTTTCTGTGTTTTTAGAGTGAATGTTAAAAAAAATAGTGCCTCCTCTCTATGTTTATCCTTGACCTTCCACACAGTATAGGGTAAAGATTTTACGTAACGGCAATATTTTCCATCATTTGACTAGTTGTCATAATTCAGGTTAATGAACCAAGGAGAAAATTTGTTCTGGTTGCAGACTATGTGTAAGAATTTTCTAATATCTTTGAAGACAGAAAGAAAAGAGAAAAAAGACTATTAGGTTAGGTATTGCTGAAGATGTGTTGATTTCTGTTTTTATTCACAATAATGCCCTAGGTTTCGGTTTTATTCCTAATTCTGCCACTTACAAACCATGAGGTCTAGGGTACTTTCTGTACCTTAATTTCCTTGACAATGAGATAATATGCAACTTAATTTAGTCATTAGATTGAGAATTAAGTGTGAGGCACTGTGCCAAGGAGTAATATTTTTAATCCTTACTCAGTTCTCTAAGCTAAATATTACTGGAACAATTTTATATAGGAGGAAAGTGCAACTCAGAAAGTTGAAGTAACCTGGACCAATTGAACTAATGACAGAGCTGGGATTTGAATTCAAATTAATTTGTCCCCAAAAATTATTCACTATATGAAAATCATTATGACCACACAGAACTGTTCTCTTGTAATGTTTTATTATGATATAGCTG
Source organism: Avahi laniger (assembly GCA_963575035.1). Classification (NCBI taxonomy): domain Eukaryota; kingdom Metazoa; phylum Chordata; class Mammalia; order Primates; family Indriidae; genus Avahi; species Avahi laniger. Next base: position 100,540 of record CAUYSK010040675.1, on the reverse strand, counting down.
ATTTCATAGATCTACCCCAAATATCTCTATGGGATATTAGGAGTTTTGTGAGTGTTTTTGCCAGCCAGCTTTTAGAAAGTGTATCCTTTTCCTTCTTAGGCCTAATGCATCAGATAGATCAACATTTCAGCCAGATCTCTGTCTGAAGAGTTAGTACTGCACCTGGTCCTGGATCCATAGCTCCTGGATGAGACACAGCAAGCAGCGGTGCTGCAGCTAGGTCCCAGATATACACTAGAGCTCATGGGTTCACCAGCTGGCAGAGATGGAAGGTATTTTCAAGTTGCTTTCATTCAAACTTTTCAACACTGATGCCCATAGAAATTAAATAATATTCTTTGGTCAGTATCAGGCAGAGTTCTCCAGAGAAACAGTACTCACAGGCTGGGTAGACAGAAGGTAGGTGGATAGATGGATAAATAGATTAAGATTATAAAGAATTGGCTTTTATGATTATGGAGGCTGACAAACTCAAGATTCTGCAGAATTATTTCATAAGCTGAAGGCCCAGAAGAGCTAAAAATCTAGTTATAGTCTGAGTCTAAAGGCTAAGAACCAGGAGACCTGATGTTTCAGTTCAAGTCTGAAGGCAGAAAAAAGCTAGTGTCCCAGTTGGAAGACAAGCAGGCAGGAAGAAGTCTTTCCTGCTATGGGGGAGGGGCAGTGGGAGGGTTAGTCTTTTTGTTCTATTCATGTCTTCAACTGAGGAGGCCTTGCATAATAGGGCCGGCAATCAGCTTTGTTCAGTCTAACAATGTGAATGTTACTCTTATTCAAAAACATCTTCATAGAAATACCCAGAGTAATGTTTGACTGAATATCTGGGCACACTGTAGTCCAGGCAAGTTGATACTCAAGATCAACCATTACAGCATTATACTGTTAAATGAGTGAAAAAGCCATGAGGAGAACATGAACCTTCAAATTCAATTCTTAGGTTCTTTTTCCTTTCTTTCTTTTTTTTTTTTTCACAAGCTGATTTCATAGACCTCACAACGTATTGATTAGAAATAGCTAACTGTGTGGGATAACAAAACCAATGTATTAAAATTAGTGATAGAGATGGAGGAGTGTGAAAACAACATATACAGGTCACTGCTAAGTGTTTTAATGATATTTTAAATACATATATACCTGAAATATGCTCTGTAGTCTACTTGAGCCAGGGAAAATTAAAATTTTCCCAGGCAATTAAAAAGACAGTTCTAATTTTCACTTCCTAACCACATTCACATTTTCCTGTTCTTTTTGATGCTTATGAGTTTGGGCATGTAAAGTTAAAAAAATCAAGTTTTTACTATCTTTGGACATGTTTAATAACATCATTAAAATATTTCAAGATTAACTGTGACCATTGAGTTGTAAAATGTGTAAGTTCCAGTAGGATTTAAGAATCCTTCTGATAAAGCGTTCTGGGATTCTGAAACAATGTAAGCGATGTAAGAAAAATGTTATTTCCAAGTTGAAGATGAAGATACAAGTTTTGAAAGGTTTCTGAGGGTCAACCAACTAGTGAGGAAGGTGAGTATCCCAAGCTTCACCCAGTGCTTTTAAGGTGAAAGTTTTAAGGAAATATTTAAAATTATGTGTGTGTTTGCCTAGGAGCAACTAATGAAAACTTTGATTAGAGTCAAAGGGGCTGGTGATATGGACATTTGTTGTTTTTGTAGCCCATATCTCTTCTCTGTATTTCTTGTAATAGCACCCCAATTTTTTGGAGGAGTCATTTTTTCCCCTTAATTCACCTGGTTGAGATGATGTTGACTCATTCTTTGGATTTGGAGCATCAGAGGACTACGACGAGGACCCAGTGATGGGAACACAATCTAATCTCAGACAGTAGGACCACAATCTGAGGATTTGGTTGGGACTGTTAGGAGTGCTTAATATTGGCATTTGAGCCAGGCGTGGAGAAAGTCTGCCTGAGGACCAAACTCACCAAGAGGGAGGAAGAACTGAGGGAGGCAAGAAGTGTCCTGGTGACATGGAGACAAACATGAAGCATGTTCTACCTTTGGACTTTTCAGTTACATGAAGCAACACATTCCTGTTTTTTTCTTTTTTTTGCTTTATCCATTTTCATATGAGTTTCAAGTCATTCACAAGCAAGAGAGTGCTAATTGGTGTAGCAAGTGTGATTAACTACTCCCTCTCAAAGTCTGTCTGAAGTTGTTGCAGCCCCCTGGAGTGCAGAGTGACCCTGCAAGATTATTAGCATGGAAAAGTACATTGCTTGGTTGTATCATGGTTTGATTATTTAATAGTGTTATTATCAGCAAGATCTAATACAGGCAAATGTCCTAGCACAGAAGAACAATGACTAAATTCATTAACCGTGGCTTTGTTTACCCTCTCATTGTTAAATCAAACAGACATTAGTTTGTTTCTTGGTATACCTGTGCCTAGTAAAGCTTTCAGTGCCCATATATTAACGAAAGAGAGTTTGATATCTACAACGATGTCTGAATTTCGTATTATATTTCACACAAGCAGCAGCAGGGACCCAGGCTCTGTAAACAATTTTCTGTGCTGACATCTGTAATAAAACAAAGAAAATGATACAAGCTATGTAGTGCTTGACCTTCAGAAAGGTAAAGATATCCTATTTCAAAATTTAGATAATTCTTTCATTTCATCTTGCCATTGGACAGACAAGCTTTTATCTCTAAAATCTACAAAGGGCCTTCACCTGTCTCGGGGAGAGAATGAGTGGGGCTGACACTTAGGTTTCATCTCCTGTGCCAGATCTAATTCAATGGTAGTCGTTCATGGGGATTGTGCTAAGAAGTGTTTTGGGTTTTGCAGGAGGGAGTTCCATGATGGATTAGGAATGGCTGCCCCAGGAAAGAGATGGACAAGAGGTAGCACCAAGGAGAAACCAAAACATATTGAAAATCTAATAATACGTGACTGTTTGAAACAAACATAAAGATTAACCATCTGAACCACAGCTAATTGCAATAGAAACCAATTATAAGCAATGACAAAAATATATTTATGTCATAAAATAACAGACCAACCCTACCTTCCTCAGATAATGCACTTGAAACCGTAAAGAAAATATGTTCAGATGCTGGAGTGATGTCATGTTGCACTCAGGTGGATGAGGCTTGCCCTCTCTGTGCTACACAGCTTAGTTTGGGAAACGCAACCCAGCCGAGCACAAAAGAGCATGGCAATTAAGAGCACAGATTACAGGGTTAGGTTTCAAGTCTAGCGTCAGCTCTTGCTGTGTGTCCTTAAGCATATTATTTCACCTCTGAATCCTCAGTTTTTTCCTCTATGATAATGTGGATAATCTGTGATTCACAGCTTTTTAATTTAATTTTATTGTACATATTCATGGAGTACACAGTGCTGTTTCAACACATACAATGTATAGTGATCAGATAGGATATCAATTTATTAAATCACACAATATTTGTGAAGCACTTAACAAACTTTCTGGAAGGCTATAAGCATGAAGCAAATGGCAAATAAGACAACAAAGAACAGCAGCAGAGCTAGTAATGCCATTTTGTCTAACCATCAATTCGTGGTGGTAATTTGATCAGAATTTGTTGTTTGTGGCTATTCATGGTATGGAGATAGCGTATGTGTCAAGGGTATGGGACATTTTCCCCATTTCAAAAACAAACAAACAAACAAACAAAAACTCTCTATATTGTGGCATCCCTTTTGCTTTAAAGGCTTCTAATGAGAGTTGATAGGAAATCATGGTTATGTGCATTGACTCGTGAGCCCAGATATCTGAATTTAAACCTTAGTGTCACACTCACCAACTCTTGTCTTATTGGGGATGATAATCGTAGCGTCTACCCCTTGGGATTTTTGTGACAATTCCATGAATTAATACATGGAAAAGCACTTAAGGAAATGTCTGATCTTATGTAAGTGCTCAATAAATACTGTTATCAATAATTATGTAATTTAGATGGGGAGGCATAACACCTCTAAGCATGGCTTCCGTTGATTGAGGATTACTACATGTCAGGTTTCATATTAAATGCTTATCTCACTTAGTCATTACAACAACCTTATTGGTACAAGTATCATTTTCAAATGAGACTGTCTGCTTCCCAAAAGTGAGTGATCTACTAGTCCACTACTAGTAGATCAGATATTTGACTCAGAGAATGTACTCAAAACATAAGTTATGGATAAATTATTGGATCTCCATTTGCCAAAGGAAGACACTGAGGCTTGAAAAAATTAGAATGATGCATGTAAGATTCCTAGTAAGGCTACTCTGTGTCTTCCTGCAATGTGGTGATGCCAGATTTGGGCCAAATTTATGTGACTCCAAAGTCAAACAGATTCATATTCACTATGCTCACTGACTTGAAAATAATTAGCATTTATTCACACCTCAAAAAATGATGTCACTGGGTAAGAAGACCATTTTGTCGGGAGTAAGCTGTGGGGGCAAAGGAAACTCATTTTCACACCCCCCACCCCAATAATTATGTTTATCCAGATGGAATTTATTTCAAAATTATACATCAACAGGGTAAGGCTTTATATAGAAAAGAAGTCACTGGATGAAATAGCTTTGCAAGCTGAGTGGGAGATATTTTTCCCCACTCTCTAGCCTGGAAGGTATTTATGAATAGACATGAGGTGGATTATTCGGGATTGGGATGTATTATAGGAATCCCCAGGTAGTTCAGCACCAGCAGGTGTTGCCACCTGATCATGCAATATTAGAGTTGAAAGGAAAGACTACAGAGATAATTTGATCAAACTATCTTATTTATAGATTAATTTTTTATTGCTGTGCAACAAATTCCCACACGTTTAGTGGCTTAAAATACATATATTTATTGTCTCACAGTTTCTGTAGGTTAAAAGTCCAGGCATGGAGTGGCTGGATTCTTCACTCAGGGTCTCATTAAACTGAAAATAAGTGGTCGGCTAGGGTTGTTGTCATCCGAGGCTCGGTGTCGTCTTCTATGCTCACTGGTTGTTGGCAGAATTCATTTTCTTGTGGTTGTAGGACTGGGGTTCCTTTTTTTTTTCCTAGCTGTCATCTGGGGATAACTGTCAGCATCTAGAGGCCATCCACTATTCCTTGCATATAACACCATAGGCAGTTTACAAGTTGGGTATCTGCTTTGTTTTAAAATAGCTGGAGCACATCTCTCAGACTTCCTCTTCTGCAATCGGCCAGAGAAAACTCTCTGCTTTTCAAAGCTAACATAATTTCGCTGGCCCATCTGAGATAATTTCCCCTTTGCCATATAATATAATGTAATCACAAGAGTGATATCTCATTTTATACCCATGTTCCACCCACACTCAAAGGAGAGGGAATTACACAACGCCAGGAATCAGTGGGGTTGATCAAAGAATGCTGCCTACCCCACAGGTTAAGAACCCATGGCCCAGAAGGACAAGTAGGCTTGACTTGTCTGGGACACAGGCCTTACTAGATGTAGAATGGAGTTTATGGCTATTCACTTGCTCCAAGTTCATTTCTCTACTTTCTGGTCTCTCGAAATGAAATGCCCCCAAGTTCTGTATCAAAAACTCAATCACCCTGATTGCTCTATTGGGATACTTTTGGTAGCAAGTGACAAAAACCCAAATCAAACTAGTTTAAATAGAAAGGGAAGTTAGTGGCTCATAGGGTCAAGTGTCTATTTATGACTTTAAAAACCTCTGGATCCATTTCATGGTTAAGTATTCCCCCATGTTGCCTTCACTCCTCGTTCTGGTGGCAAAGATAACTGCCAGAACTCCAGGCTTGAATCTTACCAGCTGTATCCATTATCATATTTTGTTTTTAGGAGTACTTTTTAATAGTGGGTCCAGTAGATGTTCATAGTGGGCTGACTCTGATTAGACCAATCTGTATCAATACCCATGTCTAAACCATCCACAGTGACCATGGGGTAGAACACCCAGACTGGCCAGCCTTTGTCATGTGCCTAGAGCCAGAGGATAGGATCAGCACACTTAGAATCAAATGGAGTGAGAAATTTAGAAGGGTGGTTTTCAAAAGGAAAATACAGGTTCTGTTAGCAGAAGGGGTACATGAACATGAGGCAAGCTAAAAATAGCCCACATAGGGCTCCCCCTCGTGGAATGTGGCAGAGACTGAGAGGTGGGGTACGGCTGGTCTGTTAGAAAGTGGAAGGTACAGGAGGGAATCAAGTGGAGTAGCTTGATCATTAAGCTACTTAAGACAGTATATAACAGGGAAATAAAGAGAGAACCAGTATGCCAGCCTTGATGAGTTTGAATAGCCAGTTCAATTTGTGGGTCTATCATTATAAAAAGCGTTATCCTTATATAAGTCATTCTACATCTTCGAGCCTTTGTTTCCTTTTCTGTAAAGTGGGGCTACCTGCTGCTGTACCTACCTTATCTCTCAATCATTGAAAAAAAGCAAGGTTGCAAAACAAAAGAGAAACTGAGATTTCAAAAGAGCTTGCATATGCTGGATGATTAATTCAAGCAGGATATTGAAGAAGTTTGCAGTAGGGATATCCCTTGAACCTCAGCTGACAGCAGGAAAGTGTTTTTCTGGACAACTTTCTAAACCATTTTTAGACATCATAGGACAAAGGACACTAGGACGCTAGGACAAAGGCTTGGGCAGGCTCAGGCTTAAGAAGGTTGGAACTTTGGCAACATGAAAAAGAGAGAGGAGATAGAGAGAAAGCTGGGTGTGTCTAGTGAAAGCAGTCTGCATGTGCTCATGTCCAAACACCTCCGTTCTCATGGCTGGGCAGCCTGATTGGGGGATCAGAAAGGGCGCAAGTCCTTCTGGTCAAGGAGTTGGTAGGGGGTAGCATGGATCCAGAATATGAATATGTTTACTGAAGAACCCTAGCCAATAGCTGGGAATACTGAAAGCAACGTTCACATATGCAAACAATCATCATGAAAGTCAGAAAATGAAGACAGCCACAGAGTCAGAACATATACTTGAAGACTGGAGGGTTTAGAAAGAACTTCTGTTAATTGAATAAATGTGAACTGAGCTCCTCCCATGTAAAGGGCTAGGTGGGTAGTGGCCACCTAGCTTTTGTTGCAGGGTGGCCTGGGTTTGAATCCTGGTTTTGATATATGATATTGGACAATTTGTTTACCTTCCCTATGTCTCAGTTTCCCTATCACCCCTAAATATAGGGGTTATAATCATAATAACAGCACTGACATCACAGGGGTGTCTGAAGGATTAAATCAATTAATATTTGTGAAGCACACAGAGTAGTTCCTGGGACTTAGGGCATAGTTAATACATGTTCACTGTATCTTTATGTACCAAGCTCTCTTCATGAAGATATCTTTTATGTTTCCTCATATATTGAACAAATAATGTCACAATAATCATTTAATTGCAGTGATGATACATGTGAAGTAGATATTAAGGGTTGCGAGAGAGAAGATAGCTTTGGTACGGGGGTCAGAGAAGTGACATTTACGCTGATACTTAAAGGACTTGGTCAGAAGTGGAAAGCGAGCACCAAGGCCTAGAGGTAGAAATGAACTTGGTAAACTCTCGTAAATGGAATACAGCCAGTGTGGTTGGAGTGGCGGGAGGGACATGACATTCGAGAGAAAATTAGGGCCAGATCGTGCACAGCCTTGTACACTGCATGTTAAAATGTGTCGTATCCTAACTGAAGTGGGCCAGGAGATAGCATGTGAACTAAATATTTAAGGAGAGGTCAGATTTGGTCATGCGGAAATGAAGCTTGCTGGGGAGAAAAAGACATGGCAATAAAGGGACATGCATGAATTAGGGCGTGGAGAGAGGGAAGCTGGGAACCAAGAACCAGCGAGCAGTTCATTTGTGCTGGCGGAGAAGGTACAGGGTGATAACTAGGTATAAAATTGTAAAGAGCACAGGGGCCGGATGATGGAGGACACTGAATTCTGGGCTGACTTGGGTATGCAGTTAGAATTCCACCAGGTTTTAGACAAGCAGAATGATAGATGAGAATTGTGTTTTAAGCGCACTGCCCCAGCAGGTTTGGGATGGGATGGGAAGGTCGGCGATTGGGAGGGGAGAGAGAGAGATACTAAATAGCTTAGCATTTTTATTCAGTGAGGAGATGTTTATTACAACCCAGATGAGAGGCATGGAAGACCTGAATACTGCTTGCACATAAATAAATGCTCTTTGTTATTAATTCAGCTGCTTTAAAACCGAATAAAAATAGCTCTTCATAGGTGCAAAATGTGACACCTCATATGGAGGCAAACTTTATCCCCTCTTAGCTTTTGCAGGATTTCCTATAGATCCTGGACATGTCTGCTACATTCTATGGTGCATTATGATTATTTAGGCATGGATATGGCTTCTGACTCCTAGAAGACAGAGATCAGGGAAAATATTTATCTCTGAATCTTTCACACCACCTCACAGTCAGCAGGCACTTAAGAAATGCAGGCTTCGTTCTGTAGTTGTTCAGCCTGTTCTGAACCCAAAGCACTCCAGATCAAGGGATTCTAACTCCTTTGAGATTTGACAGGAGTAGTAAATTTAAGCTTTTGAGACAGCAGCCGGTGGCTCAGAGTCCTGCACAAACAGGGCAAAATCTTGTCTTTATTTAAGGAGGGAGAAGTGAAATCTCCATTTCGTCATTGAACACTTATCTATATTTCTTATCTATTTCTAGAAGAAAAGGCTGCATACCTGCTTATTGATTTCTCTGTTGGCTTTCCCTTTCCAATATCTTAAGCTGAAATCTAAATGAAGCAACCTATAAAATCTAAGGTCAGGCTGGAGACCAGAAAAGTCATCTGCTCTAAAGACTGGGGTCCAGGGATAAACATTCATGAATGAAGTTGGCAAAGAGGAATTCAGTGAAATTTCATACAAACTTTTGTGGACATTTTTGTAAGTACAATTTTCATAACATTGAGGGTCTTTAGCAATTGTGAGATACTCAAAATGGTATGTGACCCTAAAAATATTTTCCATTGTTACCAAATGTATCATACTATATATGGGATGCTGTGAAGCATCTCATTTTCTTATTAAATGCCCTTGGGAAAAGGTCCTATTCTAGTATCACCCCAAGATCTACAGACAGGAAGTTCTTTCTTAAGTCTACTCTAAGCTGTTGGCAACTCCTCCCCATGGAAGCCCTTAGTAAATTCAGTGGAAATAGCAAACAGCTGCTCACCAACACCCACCCCAAAGAAAGAACAAGACATTTCTCACATATCTCAAGCTGCCTTAAATGTTCTTTCTTTGGCAAAGAAGAAAAAAAAAAGAAATATATTTTTGGCCTCTAAACCTTTTCCCACCCGTGTGTATTTCTGCAGAAATGTTATCCATATGGTTTTGATGGCACTCTCCATAAGTCATTAGAAGTGCTTTGCATTGAGAACTTTTCTGATGACCAAAGAGTCTTTGGAGACATTTTAAAATGGCCCTCTTAGTCTTTCTTCATAGAAACAGGGAAGCTAAACAGAGCCAAATGTAAATGAACTAAGACCTGGAAAGGTTGGAGTTTTATTCAAAACTCAGAAACCATAAGGCTCAAGTGAGCATTAAATCTGTCCATGAAAAGCCTTCACTTCCTCCTCCAGGGACAGGAGCTACTAAATCCTCCATTGGCACAGACAATGTAATGGTCCCAGACATTTAAATTGAGGTTTAGGTTTGGGTGCAGTAGCCCCATTAAATTCCAAGATCTTCCAGTCATCCCAGGGCTTCTATATTATTCCTAGAGGACAGAAAAAATGATTTTGGAGGTGTACTTGAGTGTGAAATTCCTGGCTCCATCACCTACTAGCTGTACCTTGGCATGCTACTCAAGTTTTTCAAGATCCAATTTCCTATTACGTAAAAATGGGATAGTATTATCTATCTCATACCTCAAAGCAATTTTTGAGAATTATAAACAATAATATAGAGAACATTCCAAATGAAATGCTTGGTGCATGGTGAAGGTTCAAAAATTCTCTCTCCTCTTTTTTTCTGTGTAACAGTAGTTGCAACTAGGGAGGGTTCTATGTTTCCAGAGGGAAATATTAACTCTGTGAGGTGGAGAAGAAGAAGACAGAAAAATGTTCCAAGGCATTAATTACTTTCTTTCTCAAGCATCTGGACCAACAACCTACCTCGAGAGGATGATAACAATGAAAGAGCTAAGAGGAATCAGTCTGTACCTTGGTCCTCATCTGAAGTGCCTCACTAGGTTGTCTCAGATCGATTTCAGAACTGCATTATTAGCAAGGCTGCTGTTGCCTGCCATCACACCAGGAAGCAGATCTGAGCTTGAGAATGAGGAAGAAATGAAGAGAAAGGGAAGGGGCATGAACAGACAGAGAAAAAGAGGGAGAGAAAAGAAAGGAGAAAGCGGTAGGAAACAGCAACTTGGGACTTCATACCGCAGTGGATGGGATAAGCAGCGTGTGTGGTAAGTGTGTTTCTTCGTGGTCAGAATCAAAGTCAGAATTGCCTTGGGGGACAACTGCCCAGGATCTGAACCCAGGCCAGACAGAAGCCAAGGGAAGGAGAAAGTTGCCCAAGCAGAAAGAGAAATCCCTGGTTTGGCCAGTGGCTGGAGAGAAATCCCTGATTTGGCCAGTGGCTGGAGAGCTGTCCGTGGTGCTGATTTCTCCTCATTTGGACTAGAGTGGAGAAATAGAGAAGCTCTGAACTGGCTGCTGCTGCCCTCTTTTCCTCCTCTCCTTTGCCCTGCACTTCTGAGATCCAGGATCATTCTGGCTAGCTCTGTCTCTTCTCCTCTCTTTCTCCCTCCCTCTTGGTCAATTAAATAATTTTTCTCAAGTTCCCAGTTCATCGCTCAAGTCTTTCTCTTTCATTTTGTTTCAAGAATCCTCTTCCTCCCATTAGTTCACCAACTCCTAGATCCTTCTAGGCCTCCTTGGTGGTCACATCTTTCTCCCATCACCCTTTGGATAATAAAAACATTAATTATAATAGCAATCATAATAGCAGATAACATGTATTGCACACTCACTAGATGTCAGGAAGCATTCTAAGTGTCTTTACACACATTAACTCGTTTGAACGCCATACCAACCCTATTAGATAGGTAGGTATATTATTCTATTTAACAGATAAGGAACTGAGGCTTTAGGGGTAAGTAATTTGGCCAAGACCACATAGCTACAGGACTCCAACCCATCAAAAGCCTGAACTTCTACCGATTCTGGTTTTGTTTTAAAAAAATTTCCATCACTTTTTCCTATGACTTTCTGCCCCTCCATCTGGTAGCTTCAGCAATGCTTCCAACTCTTGCCTAATCTTCAAGGGACTAGGACTCCGCATTGCTGACTGGGTTTAAATCGTGAGGGAAGCAAAGTAAGCAAACATGCAGAATATGTATTGTGTGGGAATTTAGATCTTCTAGGGGCCTTCTTTTTTGCTTCAGGGAGAGGCCCCATGTTAGCAACCCCAGCCTATATCTCAGGATGAATGCGGAGACTTCGGCTGTTTATATTGGTGTTGTTGTCCCTGTCCCCTCGCCCTTTCCCCGCCTCTGGTGGTCCCCAGAGAACTTTGCGTCCCCTCAGCTTTCACTCCTACATCGTTCCTACGTAAAGAAGCGCTTGCTTCATTCTGGGAGGTTACGTGCGTGAGCTTTCTCGCCTACACACAGAAACAAACAGCGTCAAATACTCAGAGAGAGACACACGGACGCAAACGGACCCCCGTGGGCACCTCCCCAGATAAAACCCACACTCGGATGGATACACACGGCCATAAAAGCACCCGCATCCCCAGAAACACTCAGACACTCGCGACGCACACGGCTAGGGACACGCTTAAGAACGCCACGATGCCGGGTTTGCGCACACATACGGTCCCTCGGGGTGCTCATACGCGGAGACACGCCACCCTATCCCCACGAAACTCCGCGGTGGCTCGGCCTCGGCCCACCCAGGCCGCCCCTCCCTCCAAGGCGGCCTCCCTTCTCTCCTCCTCTCCCTTCTCCTCCTCCTCCGCCTAAAGATGCACAAAACACTCCTCAGAATAAAACCCGGCGCCTGGCTCCTCCCTCCCCGCCCCCCGGCGTCCGCTCCCCCATTCATTTTCGCCCGTCGCCGGCTAAGTCCCTCCCCGCGCCTAGCCCGGCCCCCGCGCTGCTCCCCGCCCGGAGACCGCGGCGCACTCGGACTTCCCTCTCCATTCGCCAGCCGCCTCGCTCCCGGTCCCCACGGCTGCAAACTGATCTGGCGCGGGGGAGGAGGAGGGCGCAGGCGAGCGAACCGGCGAGGGAGCGAGAGCGAGGGAGCCGGGAGGCAGAGGGAGTAGTGACCGCCTTCCGGAGCCGGGATTCATGCCTGTCCTCGGGACCAGCCAAGGGGACTTTACGGCTGAGTATGAGCCAGGCTGCTAGGAGCCAGGTACCCCCACGCCTGCAGTCCTCGCGCCGTCCCCGGTATGCGAGCTGGACGCAGGGCTCTCCCAAGTTGCCCCCGAGCCGAATAAAAAGCGTCCGCCCGCAGCTCTCTGCCAAAGACGGACACTGACTCCAGGTAAGGCGGCGCCGGGTGCAGCGCCCGGCAGCCCCGCTGCCCTTGGAGCCGGCCCCGGACCGCATTCGGGGCGCCCCCGCCCCTCCCGCTCCCGGCACCCTCGGCCACTCTTCACCCCGCTGCGCTGCCACCTCCAAGTCCTCTCAGGTTCCGGGGAGGGGGCTTCTTGTACCTGGGGCTCAAAGGGTTAAATGCGGGTTTTAGTAAGTGGCGTGTGTGCCCCGGCGCGCTCCCGACGTGTGTGCCACGGTGGGAACTTGATGTGGTGCTGGTGTGTGTTTGCGTGTGCGGCGTCGTTTGCGTTTGATGCGTGTGTTTGTGGTGTGTGTGTGTGTGTGTGTGTGTGTAGGGGAGGGGGAGAACGGAGAGGTCCTATAACCTACTTACGGTGCGATGTGTTTGTGCATGTTTGTAGTATGTGTTTGCATGTGTGCGCTTGTGTGTCTTTTTAATTAGGTCTCTCTAGCTTACACGGAATGGGATCCTTACTATAGAATCACGTAGCCATCGGGAAACCCGCTGTGGACTTCCTCTTGGGGCTCTGTGCTTAGGGTTTGGCGAGGCTTATGGGGCTACAGATGACACTTTATTTAGCCCAATGTTGGTATCCTTGAAGGAAAATTCCTCCAAACGATGGAGTCCGACTACACTTGGACCCACCGTTTCATATGAAAGAGAAATGACCAAACAAACCCTGAGGCAAATGAGACGCTGTCACTTTAAATTCTGCATTGGGCAGACTCCAGGATTCTGATGGGAATTTGGAGACGCTGGGCAGTGGGTGACAGAGAAAGGGGGAAGTCCGCGGTGGGTTCCTTCTCTGGGGCTTGGCGAGTCTGAGATAGAGACTGGCCTGCTTCTCCGTGACTAATCATCACCGCACCTCCTGCTTCTGGTGCCTTGGGGAAGGATCTGGGCAAGTTTGCATGGATCCCCCTCCAGGGAAAGGAGAACGCGACCTCGGGGACTTGCCCATCCATCACAGTTGCACAGGGGCTCAGAGGAAATTTCATTTGGGGGCAGCTCTGGGTGATACGGAAGGAGATGGATGGGCCACTTCCCTAAGACAGACTCCTCTTTCCTTCTCCATTTCAGTCCCCGAAGCCCCCAGAGAATCTCTTCCTAAACGTACCTCCCCATGGCTCCACTGGAGTTAGGAGGATCCTGGGAGGAGGCACAGAGGTGGCGTGTGTGCGTGTGTGTGTGTGTGTGTGTGTGTGTGTGTGTGTGTGTTTGACTCCTGAGGAAGACCTACAATTTCCAAAGGGGATTTGAGTGGGGAACTCATGACAGAACGTGGCAGTAATTGACTTGTCGATTTGTACCTCACATCTCTTGTTCGGCTCCAAAATACTGCCAAGGGCAGGAGGGCCTTGGGAAGAATCTCAGTAAGGAAGACAGTTTTGGCCAAGGCCCTCTTTCCTCTTCCCTCCACCTGCTAGGAGGCTCTATAGGTAAGTCCCTTGGCCACCCTGGCTAGGTACTGTTGGGCTTGGGCTCTGGGGCCAGCCATTGATTTGATTCCTGGCTGCCTCTTAAAGGCTTGCCCTACTCAGCAAAAATGCTGAGTTTTACTGCTGTTAGCATGGCTTCCAGACTCAGCAGCTGTTACTTTCTCAAGGTAAGCGGCAGCCGTTCTGCTCTCAGGCAGGGAGGCAGGAAGAAAGGGCTGTGAGGCTGAGACACAGCTTCTTGTCTACCTCAGCTTGAAGGGAACACTAAGAAGGCCTCTTGGAGGAAAAAGTAGAAATATACTTGGCTTAAATATATATATATATATATATATATAAAATCTTCTGGGGAAAGATAAAAGCAAACATGTGTTTTCAGGAACCTGCCCTGGCGGGTGGGTTCTACCTGCAGGCACTTGCAGACATACCATTCTCTGGCCAGAGGCTGATACCTCAGGCTGAAGCCTTCACGCAGACACAGAGAATCTCCTTCAGGAAACTCATGTCAGAGCAGAGCTCCCTAGTTCATTTTGGGCAGGGGGCGTGAAGGCAGAGGATGAAACCCCATCTTGGGAACTGCTCTCATTTTCTCTTTTCCAATTCATAGATGATCGAAGCTGGGAGGAATACTAAAGAGCAGAAAGGCAGGACTCTGTGGCCCAGAAAAAGGATGAGTATTCCCAACGTTCTTTAGTGAGTTGGTGGCGTAGCCAGGACTAGAACCTAGATTTCCTGACATCTAGATCCATAGCCTTTCCACTCCATCATACTGCATGGAAACTGCACATTGCTCCCCACCCCGACCCCGCCACCGTGCCCCCACCCAAGGCAATCGCTTGTCTTCCCTCATCAAACTTCCCATTTCAGAGATACATTTCAAAGCTTCTCCATCTGGAAACGTGACCCCATAAAGAGTCCAGTATCTCAATCACTCTTCCCACTAGACACACACATGACACACACACACACACACACAGAGAGAGAGAGAGAGAGAGCGCGCATGGATTCTTTCTCCAGTGTCTTCAGAGAATTATCCACAAGCAGGGACCCAGTATAACTGGTAGACAGAACCCAGCAATGCATCTGGGCTGTATCTGAGCTCTTTATCAAGGACTGCCTTACTTTTCAGAAAGTAAAATATATACCCATCCACCAATGCAAATACTTCAGGCAAATTAATTTTTATATTAATTAGAATCCCATCCCTATACATTTATACATATTGAAAACATAGGATCAGAGGCAAACGTACATGCATACATGCACTCATACATACATGTGCACACACAGATCTAGAAACCTTTCCTGCTTGCCATATTCCCCAAAAAGAGAACCTCCGCACCAAATTGTGTTCTCCAGTATAAAGTGTCTCATCATGAAGACTGGGACTCATAGCTCCTGGAAAGGGGAAATGTAAAGCCCTGTGGACAAGAGGCCCTTGAGAATTCAGAATAGGGCTTATTTAAAAGTGTCCTCCCAGACTTCTACATGCTCATTTTGGGCTGCCGGCAAATACTGAGAAACGTGGGGGTTTTAGGCCCATCTGCAGTAGAGCCTTTTCCATGCAGGCTTTTCCGGGGCTGGATGGCACGTTAGCTCCCAGAAGGGGGAGCTGTGACTCCATTTCAACTATGGAGAAACAGTTCCGAGACAGATTCCAAATCAGCTGTTGGGCCCCCGTTGAGTTTAGACTGCCCAGCTCAAGCTGCAATGAATCTCTTTGCAGCGGTACAGACGGGACTGTTAAAACACCCTCCCCTGTCCTGTTCAAATAAGACATCTCTTTCTTAGTGCTTGCAGGAGTTTATGTTATTGACCAGAGAGTGCTCTGTTTCTCTGAAAAGGTCTTTGCCCAAAGGCCCTTCAGTTGTGTGAGCAGACATTTTTTTGATTTGCATCCTCTCTTCTCGCCTCCCAATTTCTTAGATGAAATGACCAGTACATGTCACCTGAACAGGCCATTAGGATTAGACATACCCCGCCATTCTTCTCTTCCTGTTTTCCCTTTGCTAAAATACAAAGCTCGACAAACTGGCCACTGAACTACTGGTAGCCATGCTGAAGACAAAATGGGGGTGATGTGAAGAAGGCAAGTCCTCAAATGTCGCTTTTCCAATAATTCTTCCAGTTGTTTTCTATGCTAACCCTTCCACGAGGAATGTCTTTATCATTTGTTCCTCCATCTCTTACCTTCAGCCTCTTGTTTTTAAAACCCTATCCATATTTCAACAGCTAGCTAAAATGGCCCCGTAATGAAGTCTTCTCAAGACCTTATTTGGGAATTAATCTCTTTCTCCCTCGATTTTCTCTATAATTTTATCTGAAGCTCTATTTTTAGATTGTGTCCCTCTTTGCCCTGCTTTACAGCTCCGTGAGTATAGGTCTATCTTACCCTCTTCAGTATGGTCTTCTTAGGAGCATCTTTGTATTCTCAGGGTCTGGCACATAGTAGTTGCTCTATAAATGTTTGCATTTGCATTTTATGTCTGGTCTCAATAGCAGCCGTCATCTCTCTCTCTTTCTCTTTCTCTCACTTTTGCTCTTTGACAATTGCTTCATAGTCACTCAAAGCAATGCAATTATGGATTTGAGAATTATAGCACCTATGCCAACAATATAGAGATACTGATGATAACACAGACGGGTGAAATTACATTCTGCTTGGAGGTGAACATTGCTCTACCGTGTTCCAGGGTCTTTAGTTTTGTTTCTCATTTAGTCTTTATTCCCACCCAATGAAGCAGATATAACCCCTTTTACAGAAGAGGAAGTTGGAGTTGTATTGGTTAGGTTCCTTGACCAAGGTCACATGACCAACAGAGCTAGAATTTGAACCTGAATCCTCCTTCCTTCAGCATCTCTGCTCCTTCCACTGTACTGCTGAGTTAATGGTATTTGTTATCAATGGCTGACAGGGTCGAGTTGTTCAATAGATGCTAGAAATAACTGGGACATATTATCAACTTTTTTAAATTGATGGAATGAGGTGTCGTGGAGTCATTGTATCAAAGAATCTCAGTGTTTTCTCTGACAGGTTTCTCTAAAGAAATCTCTGAAGGTTTCTCAATAACCAAACCTTTTTCCTTATTCAGGAATGAAGATTACTTTTTGTAATATCAATAATACATGGCCATTCAGTCTCGGTTTTTGTACTTTTAGTGATAGCAAGTTCATTAGCACACAAAGCAGCCTGTGTTATATTATATGGAGAGCTTTGTTCTAATATTTTCTTAATTTGACCCTAAATCTGCCTTCTATCTATACATCCCGGAACTCACACAAGTATAACTCTCTTCCAGCTATCAGTTCTTCACATATTATGAAAACATAATTATATCACCACAACTATTTACTTTCAGAGTACAAGAGCCCATCTCCACAGCCCTGTCTCCCATAACATTCGTTTGGAAACCCCTCAGTGTACTGAACGTTGTCCTATGGGCATTTTCTCTCACTTTTAAGGTTCAGAAGCCACAAAAGAGGGGAGAGAATACCTGAAATTGCGGGAAGATTTATTGATTCATTTATTCAACAAATATTTATTGAGTGCCTATTTGCCAAACATTGCTGTAGACCAATGCTGTCAAATAGAACTTTCTGTGATGATGGAAATGTTTTCTGTGCTGTCCAATAGGGTATCCACTAACCACATGTGACTACTGAGCATTTGAAATGTGGCCACTGTTACTGATGAACCAAGTTTTTAACTTTGTTTAACTTGTATTAATTTTTATTTTAATTTACATAGCTATCTGTACCTAGTGGCTATTAAACAGTGCAGGTCTAGATATTCGGAATGCAGCATGAACATGGTCTTGTTTTCATGGAGCTCAGCTCACACTCTAATGAGGAGAGATGGATAATAAATGAGTAAACAAATAGATAAGCAAAATAATTTCATATAATATTAAATGTCACACAAGTAATTGGACTAATATGCTAGAAACATATGTGGATGATATAAATTTAGATAGGGTAGCCAGGGAAAGCTTTTTCTGAGGAAGTGATATCGGAGCTGAGGTTGAAATGATAAGAACCCATTCGTGTGATTACGAGGGGGAAGAGCATTAGAAGCAGAGAGAAGAACAAAAGTGGACTCACTTCATAGCAGCAAGCTTGGGAACTCTAAGCTATGGACTCAAAGCTAGTGTGGCTGAAACTTTTGAAGGAGGAGAATGACATGAGGTAGAATAAGAAGGGTGGGCGGGGGCCGGTGACAAAGGCCTTGTATGAGGGAGTGAGAGGTCCTGACAGCTCTCTGGTTGGCAAGTGAGTAATCTGAGGACTGAGGAGGGTTTGGGAATTGATGGAAAGTCATTGTCAAATACTCTTAATGGTTTTTTTTTATCACGTCTATTTTTAATCAGTTATTTCAACAAGTTTTTCTAATCTTAATTTCTAGTCCTGTTCCATACCCTGGAAATACTCAAGTCTAAAGGGAGGGGGAGAAACAACAATAGGGGAAATGCATAGAAAAGGAGGAAGAGAATGAATACGTGGGGAAAAGGTAATGGATGTGAAAGCCCAGTGAAACGGGATGGAAGCTGGAATCAGTTTGGATCGGCAAATACATATTGCACACGTCTTGTCTGGGAAAGGCCTTGAACAAAGTGACTGAGGGGGGATCGTGATGAATCCTGCTAGGTGCTGGCAATCTAATAAAAGAGACCTGCACGTCTATAAATAATTATCATTCATGATAGACTGATAATTGTCATTCCAAATTCTGTGAGAGTTTGGGGAAGGGGAAGTCTAAAGGAAGACAAATCAGTAGTGACAGTGATGATGATGAGGAGGATGGCAGTAACTATAAGATCTCGGAGATCACGGACTGTATCTTTTCATTTTGTATCTCTGTTAATTTCAAATTCCATGCAACGAAAGCACAGAGACTCAGGGAACCTGATTCTAGTCCTGGCTCATACCATCATATATCTGGACTTTCTTAAGAGCATCTCTTTCCCTCTCTGAACCTGCCTTCTATACATTGAGAAGGATCAAACCATGGCTTGACTCACTGAAGGGATATTGTCCGGCTCTATGGAAATGTTGCATGAAAAGAGTTCTCGTTAAAGCAGAGAGAGACACACACATGGTGGCCATGTTTCATCATAAGGTTTAGTTGTCTTCTCAAAAATAAGCAGATCTAAAAGAAGGCACACCTCAGAGCACAGATTGTGACTCAAGACAGGGTGGCCGAGAGGTGGTGAGATGGTGATCCTGTGCCGCTGTGGCAGCTCTTAATATCAAAGTGATTAAGTGTTAACATGAAATCCACCCTCGTCCAGGGACATAGCAGCCCGAATAGGCTGCCTAGAAATCCATAGACAGTCCTTGCTACTGAGGGGGCAAAGAAGACAATTAAGAAGATAATGAGGCTGAGAAGTGAAATTAATTTTTTTTCCACATGAGGGTGAAGGAGATCTTTGCTTCCCTCGGGAACTATCTTTTGGAGATTGCGGGTGGCCTTAAGGAGAATAGATGGAATCAGACTGAGTATGAGAAAGTTAAGAGTGGTAAATTACCCGGCCTGCCTGCTCTCTACGCATAGGAATGGGGAGCCTGGTGAGAACACAAAATACATCATTCTGAACAAATTCTGTTCTCCGTTTGCAAAAGTTTCCTCATAGGGTGCAGAGCTATATACAAAAATGTTGGAGCTATCTTGGGAATAGCTAAAAGACTGTATTCCCGCAAGGGTAGGAGGTAGATTCACAAGGCAATTAACAAAAGCAAGATGCAATCGCTTTTTGTGTAAACTGCAAAGGTCGGAGCAGCAGGGCTCCGAGTAAATGGCCCGTCTGAACAGCTAGAACCCTTTGTAAGGGTTAACCCGATACTGGTCCTGGGAGGTCTCAAAGATATAATTTATCTGGCCTTTCAAACGTCCTGCAAATGAGCCAGTGGGAACATCTAGGAGAAATAATGAATCCTAGAGATAATGTGGAACAGCTGGATTACAGATTACAAACTGATCCAGGTGGAGGAAGGGCTGGCATCCAGGATAGGATTGCTTGTTGGAGGACTCACCCTACTAAGTGGTGCGTTCTCAGGTCTCCATTCTGAGAATTAGCCGTCTGCAAAAGTAGATGAAACTCTGGTAGGCTGTGGATTCCTAGAGTCTCCAAAAGCCCCAAGATAAACCTGGAAGCGCACTCCTAGACCGTTACAGAGACAACTGCCTGAAGTAAGTACGTTTCTGTTTGGCGGTTAAGATAAAATTCTCATGGAGCTTGATGGTCTCTGAGTTTATAGGCATATCATAAGGGGAGGACTTACAAGGAGTCTTGGCTGCTGGCGGTGTAAAAACATCTGCACAAGCACAGGGACCATTAAAAAAAGAAAGCCGGCACTTTGGTATGTGTAGGAGCGTAGGGGAAAGATTGAAAAATAGATTACCCGCAAGGCTTGGTAATATGGTTTTGCTGCTGGAATACATTTTGGAGACATGACTCTCCTAGATGAAGTGGGACCTCATCAAATGCCATTGCCAGAGAGAGCTGAGGCTGGGGAGGGTCGAGAGGGGTCGTAAAAAATTTTATTCTGAATGCATATCAATAGGAGAGCAACATTCAAAGTCTAGTGAAGCCTTACAAGTGATTCCTGAGAATATTACTAGGTCAGCCACAGTGTTGCTTGCCCTCTCTTCTCTCTCCTGACAGCGGGAATGATATGTTTAAGCAGAGCATAGGATGGAATTTGAGGGGGTTCTGGAAGGATCTTCACCCACAATATTTAGAGATGGCCGAAATTTCACTATCTTAAAGTAGTTCTTGGCTTGTGAAAGTGTATGTGCCAAACGTGTCACATATTCTTTGTACCGTAACGGATACTTGATACAGATATACGGCTAAATATTCTCAACAAGTTCATGTGTAGGTAGCACTGTCCTGCCTTCTAGACATGGGGAAACTGAGCTCAGAACAATAATGCCGCTTTTCCAAGGCCATACACTGAGTTGATGGTATGTTGGTGAGGATTTGAATCTATTTCTTTTTTTTTTTTTTTGGCAAGTTTCAAAAATTATTTATTTTTAAGTTTACAAAAATTGTATATACAGCGTGTTATTTTGAAACATACATACATTCTGGAATGGCTAAATCAAGCTTATTAGCATGCGTTACCTCATATACTTATCGTTTTCTGTCTGACTTGAAAGTATAGAGGTTGAAAGCTTTGGAGTGCTGGAGTGTGAATGCCTGCTCTGCCACTTACTAGCTGCCTGACCTTGGCCAGATTACCTAATGTTCCCGTGCCAGTTTTCTCATCTGTAAAATGAGGATAATAATAGTAACTCTGTAGAGAGGTAATTTGAGGATTTAATGAGTTTATATGATAGGTGCCTCAAACAATTCTTGGCAGATCATCAACACTACATAAACATTAACGATTATTAATTTTTATGATTGCCACACCCTGTTGTATTAGATTAACCATTGCCTATGGAAATAACATCTAGGAAAGAGATTATTATTATTATTAGATTCAAGGCACTACCTTGCAAATGAGCTCAATCATTTTTACCAATCGTCACTCCCCCATTCCCCAGGTGGCAGTGAGAGAGCAGTGATTATAAGAGAGGCTGAGAATGTAGGAAAAAACATAGAAAGATGCAAGATGACAGAGACAGATTCTTTTCCTCTCTATATTACTGTGGGCCAGAAACCAGATATAGGCAGAGAGACCAGATACAGACAGGATCAACCAACATCCAAGATGAAAATTGTCTTCAACATGGTCCAGTTCAGTTTTCTCTCTCTCTCTGTTTTTCACATGTAGACTCTTTCCTCTTTAAGATCAAATAGTATCTGAGTTGGTTCTAGAGCTCAGCTCCCTCTAACCCATCTCATTGCACCTTTAGAAGGCTAGGGCATTCACCAGGTGCGTAAGGGAGAGTGGCTGATTGACAGCATGCTGGATGCCCTTGTGTGATTCACTCCTTCTCCTGATTCCCCTCTTCATTGCTACCATTTATATTTTCAAGTGCTTGCATGTTTTTATATGCTATATCTCATTTAACCTTTATAATAACACTCTGAAGTTGGAATTGTTCGCCCCATTTTCTCAGTGAAGACATTGTGGCTGAGAAATGAAAGGATTTGCTCCATGGTATATAGGTGACAGCATCAGGTCTCAAGCCCATCTATGTCACCAGCTACTATAAGTAATGTGCTTTCATTGAGCTGCCCTCCCTCCGTCCACCAGTTGAAGGCATTGTTCAGTCGTTAGCAGCTTGGTGGCCTCCCAGAGTCAAGGTTGATTATTGCTTCTTGGTCTGCATGGTCTTGGGCCACGTCAGTCATTGCAAGTCTTCAGGTATTCTGTCATGTGTGCTCTGCCCTCAATCTCGATCCCGTACGTGCCTAAATGAGAAAGGCATCCATCTTCCATGCTCCAGAAGATGTTATAAATGGTGTCACTAGAAGGCGGATTCTTAAATATCCTTAACAATATGCATTTTGCTTTCTTTCTTTCATTATCTGTCAGCATCATGAATATCTTCCACTCTTCCAGGGCTTTCTGGCTGCCAACATCATAGCCTCTTAAAATAGTAATATAACTTCACAATGCCTTGGCAGGAAACCTTAGCTTAGCGTGTTTATTTGCACCCTTAGTTCAAATGCTGCTGACACCAGGACCAGTGGTCATAGAATAAGCTACTTTCTAACTCTGAGCCAAGAGCCAAGATCTTATTTTTCTTGGGAATAGAACCATCAAAGCCAACTCTAACAGTAGCAATTTTAAAAGCAGCTCAGGAAATAGCAGAGTAGAGGTAGCATGACTTGTGACAGCCAGATGTTGATATTGCAGTCTCTGTGTTTGTGTCTCCTGTCTCTATCCTTGTATCTCTCTTTCATCACTTATACACACACACACACCTGTATGTATAAAGAAAGGAGTATTAACCATGGTTAGAACAGGTAGGAAGGAGAAGAGCAGTAGATCTAGGAGAATGAAATATATGTGTATATATATATATATATATATATATATACACACACACACAAACTCACATATATATTAATGTATAAAAAATAGTGGAAATCCAAGGCAGATTTCTCCTTCTCTAGTAATGGAGCATGAGCCCAGATATGGTCTTAAGATGATGTACTATCAGAAGGTAATCTGGTGTAGAACTTCTATCTAAATATGGAATGGGGAACACATGTGGCCAATAAATGTATAAAAACAGACTGTTCATTTTCTCCAGTAATCAAATAAATGAAAGTAGCAATGTGATGCCATATAGCATCATCCAATAGCTTTTTAATTTAATGACAGCATCCGGTTTTAGTAACAATGCGGGAGAAAGGACAATTTCATGTAGCATTGGTGAAAATCTGCGTTGAACACAGCTTTTTATCAAATGTAACTTTCATTCTTTCATTAAAAAAAACAAAAAATTATTTATTGAGCACTTAATCTTTGCCAGACACTGTTCTAGCAGCTGT
The DNA here is from genome assembly GCA_963575035.1 of Avahi laniger. Taxonomy (NCBI): domain Eukaryota; kingdom Metazoa; phylum Chordata; class Mammalia; order Primates; family Indriidae; genus Avahi; species Avahi laniger. The sequence continues at coordinate 77,163 of CAUYSK010040675.1, read as the reverse complement.
GAATACAATAGTGAATAAAGCTAAGTCCCTGCCATCTTGGAACTAAGTGATAAAAAAGATAACATATAAATAAATAAGCAAACATACAGTGCATCAGATGATGATAAGAGTAATAGGAGAAAATAGAACATGATTGGGGGGTAACGCATGTGGGACAGACGGTGTGTCGAGGGGGGCTTGCTGTTTTATGTAGGTGGGTAAGAGAAGCCCTTGCTGAGATGCTGACATTGGAGCAGAGATATGTGGGAAGTCAGCGATGCAGCCAGGTGGATACCTGGGGGAAGAGCATTCTCGGTGGAGGCAGCAAGAATAAAAGCTCTTGAGGTGCAACTGTGCTTGGTGTAAGGAGACCAGTGTGGATGGAGTGGATTGCACAACAGGAAGGAGGAGAGGAGGAGGCGAGAACAGGGGTGGGGTCTCGACCTCAATCTCTGTCATCTCTATCTCTATTTTTATCTCTGTCTCTATCTTTATCTCTAGCCTATTTCTTAAAAAGAAGATGCAAATGCTTCCATTTTTAAAAACTCCCCATTCTAAGAAGTCAATTAATTAGATGTGCACAAGTTTGTGAAGACGGAACTTTATCAGAATGTTTGGATTAAAAAGAAAAATAAAACAAAAACCAAAGAACATGACAGAACACTCCACAGTCCTGAAGAATGAGATTAGGGAAGCACATTTATACATCAGAAGGTGGAATGAAGATAGGGTTGTATCATCTGTGGAATGGGGCTAACCACCATACCTTCCTGAAAGCTTTGCTGTGAGAGTGGGTATCACATACAGAAAGCACTCAGTAATGTGCATCGTATATAGTAAGCGTTCAATCAATGGCACTCTTGACATTTACCAACATCAACATTATTTTGGTAAAATATTAATTTAAAAAAGCACAAGGCACAATATATCATCTACAGCACCACTGTTTCATACAATGTACCTTAATATTCAAGCGGTTATCTTTGGGCGATGGGTCATGAGTGAATTTCATTCTCCTTTATGCTTACCTCTATTTCCTAATAACTCTTTAATGAATGTGAATTTCTTGGGCAATCAACATTTTAATTAGTAGGATGTGGGGGATCAGTGGGCAATTTGTGGTAGGAACAGGAACCAAAGCAGAGGAGCCTGCTTTAATTCAGGTTTCTAAATTTCTAAGTCACTCATCCATTCTTAATCAAGTTTAAATGGGTTCAGTTTTTTTTTCTTTTTTTGTTTGACCTTGGCCTGAGTAATAATACTTATAAAAACTGAAGATTTTCTAAGTGATTCGTACTTTCTCATACACATAAGAGTAGCGATCAGACCCCAAACGAAAGCTGCGCCACCTTCGCACCACTTGGAATCATTCCATGTGCTGGTCATACTTTGCGCGTCACAAATTGGAAGCACGGTGTTGTGGCTGCCACCCTGGTGTCAGGAGACTTTCACTCTCATGCTATCTTTATGTTTAATTTTGGGTAAATAACATCCCTTCTGTAGGCCTCAGTTTTTTCTGACTGGTAAAATGAAGGCTGAGATTCAGTAGAGGTTTTAAGGGACCCTCTGCGTCCAACCACGGGGGGTGGGGTGAGCTGGTGAGACTGGATCCCCAACGATCCCCGGCTCAGAGCAGCTGCCTTTATCTGCTATGCTTTACTACATTTTTGTATAAGATTTGAATAAGAGGCTCTAAGCCTTTAAAAATGACTTGAAATCATTGGTTTAAACTTTAAATGGTCTCTAAAGTGGATTTATGGCGACAGATTTTGTGCTAGATTAAGTCATTGTACCGAGCTCTTTGGGAGACCAAATATGACTAAGACACCTCCCCGAGGCTTTAGTGGGAAGAGATGGCATATGTAAGACTGTGCCTTAGTCACCTTTTTAATCACAATGCTTGGCATATAATTGCCATCAACAGATGAAATGAATTGAAGCAAGTATGTGCTATATTTAAGGCAGCCTCTTATAGAAATGAAATATTTGCATAGGAAACCTAAGGAGAAAAAAGCGTGTTAGTTCAAGTTGCCCATGAAAGGCTTTAGGCAGGCAGTGGCACTGGAGATGGGTCTGGAAGGATCTGCACTTCCGGAAGTGGAGAACGAAGGGCATTCCAGGTCTAGGAAGTAGTAGACACAAAGTTAACTATCCTAAGCTTGTGTCTCTCTTTTATCACGGAGCCGTAGAATGTTAGAGCTGAGCTAGAAGGGGTCCTAGGAGCCATCATATGCAATTCTTTTCTTTTTACGGATAAAGAAACTAAGATTCTGACAAGGGGGTGGGCTATCTTGGCAAAGGCCACAATCTTTACAAGTGGGAACACTGACCCTAGGACTCCAGACTCCTCACTCCCAGACAGCAAACATTCCCCTAGCAGAGCATTTTCATGTCATTTTCCTTGGTGCACTAGTTCATCAAAAACTAAGAGAAATGTGTTTGTATGATCAAATAAATTTGGGAGAGGCTTTGTGATCTGCCCTCTTCTTGGAAATTATAATGTATGCTAGCACATTCAAGGCTTTGACAAGGCCTGTAGTGGAGGAAACTTTAAAAATCTTTAACTCAAGCTTTCTCAAAATTATTTGATCTCAGAATTTCAACTTTCTACATTTTTCGTTTAATTTTTGTTAATATCCTATGTAGAATACTTTATGAAATCCTATACTAGACAAATCTATCTTCCATAGAGAAATCAGGATATTATTTGTGTGGAAAAATTTTGTATACGCAATTCTGATGTTCTATGTTATTTCAGAAATGATGACCCTATTGAGAAAATTATCAAACAATAGTAACAGGGGAAGTTTCCCAAGTTTAATTAAGTTTTACTTCTTTCTCCTTCTCTGTCTTCCTCCCTCCCTTTCTGTCGGCCTGTCTTCCTTCCTTCCTTCCTTCTGCATGTATCATTCTTATTTCCTGCTTTTCCCTTTCATTTCTTCTTCCTATCCTCTGTCTCTCTTTTGGTTTAGTCCTGCTTTCTTCTCATCATTTTTCCCCCCCAAAAACCTCTTTTTTTTTTTTTTTGAGGAGCTACTATGTCCCACCGTCTGGACAATCTCTGATTATTAGGACATTTTCCTGTTCTGAAGCTACCACCAGTCTGATAAGAAGACAGAGGTGAAATTTGAGAAAATACAGAGTAGCTGGTGCTGAAGTTGATCATAAGCAGGTGTTGGGGAGCAGAGGAGAGGTCTGTGTGTGTGAGCTGTGAAGGCTGAGCAGCCAGTCGGATAGATGAGGAAGGCCATTTCAAATGGAGAGTGGGGGAGGAAGTGGTTCACCATGACTAGAGAGCAAGCTGGAAGTGAGGCTAGAATAATAATCTAGGAGTAAAGCCTGTCAGGCCTCAGAACTCATATTAAGTAATCTGAGTTTAGAAAAATCCCCAGCACAAATCCCCTTGTTGTTAACTTTTAAGACAGGGATTGACTTAATCAGATCTGGGGTTAAAGACAAGGAGGTGGGTGGGAGGAGCGGAGAGGGGAACCCTGGAGGCCCTGCTGTAGGTCGTGGTAATGGATGAGATGGCAGATGGAAGGTGTCCTTCTAGATTAGGGCAGGGGCAGGGAGTGGAGGCTGGAGAAGCCTGCGATGGTGGGTCAAGGGGAGAGGGTTGGGAAAGGATGACTTCCTCCAAGATTGTTCCAGATCTAGCTAGGCCTGCTATCTTTAAATAGTGCTTCCAGAAACAGCAGGGTCTCAATTATCTCACCGTGGGCTGTGAAATTCTAAAAAAAAGTTCTCAAAACAAAATTAAGTTTAATTTTCTTTAATTGAAAAATAAACACATGCCATGTACAGCACTCTCAAGAGGAGGAGAAAGGGCTAGAAAATGAAATGAGCTGTTGGGTACAGAAGCCCTCAATTATTGGATGTCCCGAAATGAGGAGTGGTATTGATTGAGAAAATAAATTCGGAGTTAAATTCAGGAACAGAAAGTATGTGCCTCCTTTCTATGCATTGGCTTTCTTAATCTCTTATGATGTTGTTATTTTTATTATCCTTAAGAATGTTATAAGGCAGTTATGGAATAAAGGAAGGAGCTCTGAACGTGGAGGGAGACAATTTGACCCTTTTTCTATCATTTTAATTAAACTTTGCTAAGTTGTTTCATTTCTTATCCTCAGGCTACTTATCTTTAAAATGGGCATAATAATCTATATATCTTTGGATTCTTATGAAGACTGAATAATTAGTATACGTAGAAGTTCTAAAGTATTGTTAAGAGATGATGGAGAAGGATATAGAGAAGGAAGGAATGGTGGAGAAAGGTTAGAAGGAGACCATGGAAAAGAAGGAAGAGGAAGAGTACTATTGTGATTCTGGCTGATTCATTCAACCACAGTGTTCACTGAACGACTTCTATGTTCAGGCCTTGTGCTAGATGCTGGGGATAAAAGGGCAAGAAACAGCTTAAGCTTGCCTCGATGGCACCTATATTCTACCAATAAATATTCTCAATCGTTAGACCATAGAATGAAGTCAAAAGAGAGAATTGGGCTAAGGGAGGTGTTTGGAAAGCCTTGAGGTGTGCTTTAAAAGCTCTTCTCTCTGTTGGGCATCCTTTCTTTACACAATCACAGGCTCCTCCTGTCTCACAGAGAATCGTCTGGCAACCTGATTTTTGTACAGAGGTGATGGTGACTTAGAATTGTAAAGTTTAATGTCAGGTTCTTCAAATACTGGCATCTTAGAATCACAGTTGTAGAACTTTAGAATCTATCAAAACTTAGAATCAGAAAATCTTAGAATAATAAAAATTCAGAGCCAGAATCTCATAGACTCACAGAATATAATATTCATGGAATATAAAAATCAAACCTTAAAATTGTAGAATCATGTAATTAGATTTGGAAGAGAATGGTATTTTGTAGTTATCTGGTCCACCCTCCTTTCCAATTCAAGAAAGATACTAATATAGCATTAAAATATAAATATTCTTGATTATAAGAATATAAGAAAAAATATTCATGAACGATATATAATGCTTAATAACACTAATGGTAAACACATTGGTCAAGAGACGCCGGTGGTAAAGACAAGTGGAGCTTATAAAGTCCTTGGTGGAGTGACTGTTGACTTTACTGACACCTAAGACAAACACTTGTCTTGAGTAGCAGAAAGCTTGAAGCAAATAGGATTAATGATTTTGTTCATTGACTGTCTCTTCTGTAATTATTCCTGTTGGCCAAGTCTATCCATGCTGTCATGCTAGAAAATAGTCCCCTAAATATTGGTCTACTTTGTTAGGACCGTAAGCTTCAGGAGGGTAGGCGTGATATATATAGCTTTATATGATTTCTATAGGGTTTCTGGAAAAGTGCTCTGAATAGCTGGGTGCTTTGGGCATCCAATCTGATTATCTTTTCCCCCAGAGCTTCCTTTTGTGTACACGTGATGCACTGTTGTTGATCTGCATTCTTGCCTGTGTTTCCTCTGAAGCATTGGCTTGTATTGCCAAGACTGTCATTTTAAGAACGTGGCATCCATTTTGTACGGGGCAGTTGTTTCCTTTACGTTCCACATTCTGTCACAATACCTCAGATTTGATCGCATATCTTGATGGATACAGGAATACCCTGGTTTAAAGAAGTGTGTACATTGAGTCGAGCTGTGTGTTCTGTAACATGAAAGCTCTGTGTGAGTGTGTGTGCACACACGTGTGTGCTACTCACGTAACAGCTGAGTTTGGATGTTTTTCACGTTGAGTTTAAATGTATTTATGGATTCTTCAGTGCATTCATACGTGGATAAACTTGTATGGAAATGAATGTGATTATGAACAGGTAAGATATGGCAAATACATGTGTGGTTCTTGACACATATTGGTGGAGCATCTACTGTGTTTCTGACAATGAAGTATGTGCTTTTGTGGATGGTAATATATTTGATTTTACAACTATGAAGTAGGTATAATGTTTTTTTTTTAAGTAGTAGCAATTAAAGCTCTTAGAATTGAGATGACCAGGGCTGGTATTTGAAATGGAGCTTATATTTTTGAGTGTGCAGGTGTGTGGGAGCAGGGGTGTATGTGTGTGTGTATGTATATTCATGGACTTGCGGGTGCATGCAATCCTTTTGTATATGCATTTCTCAACACAAGTGGAGATACATACCTATATATAGATATCTATCTCTCTCTATATATAATATGAATATACTTGTAGTAAATATGTATGCATCAGTGGAAACCCTCATCATCCAGACAAGCATATCTGTGTGGCTGGTCTTGGGAACTAGGTAAATGTGGACTATGTGAGCCGAAGGGGCAAAGCATCCAAGAGACAGAGGATGGCAGCTTACTAAAAACTCATCCAATTACTGACATGACTACGTGCTTTTCAGGGATTCTATACCACAAGTTATTAACCTCCAAGAGCTTTAGTTTTCCAAGTAAGTATACCTAGGCCCTGTCTAGACCCACTAAGTCGAATTTTCCAGAGAAGGGCTCTAACTTGAGTGTTTTGTTAAAGTTCCCCTGGCGGTTCTGAAGAGCATCTCCGACTAAGAACCTCTGCTCCGGCAGCCTTCATCCAGACCAGTAGTTGCCAAGTGCCGGTGTGCATCCCACCAAATGTTCCACATTGATTGACAGGCAGGATCCCAGCCTCCGAGGCCCTCGGAGAAGCCTTACTCAGCAAATCGGTAGTTGGGACCCAAAATCATTTAAAAAGCACCGAACTATGTCCATTTCAGGTGATCCTGAGAATGCGGTTTGTGAATTGCTCATCTGCACAATAAAAGAGACTATAGAGATGGAAGAAGAGGGAGCCAAAGGAGGCAAATGCCAGAGGGTGTTCATGATGCAGAAGCTTTAGGAGGAGAAAGAGGTAAAGCGCTGGGAGGAAAGGAATGCAGAGGAAGAGGAAAGGAATTTCTTGAACTCACACAGGAACAGAGCTGGGATCTGAATCCAGGTCTTCCTGCCTGTGTGCTTTCCCCTCTCCTGCGCTTCCCCTTCACCGATTCCTGTGCCGGGGGCCTTTGTCTGGCTGTGACCCAAACCACATAAATCTCGGGCAGTCTGACACCCAGCGAAGCTCATAAACATTCCGCATCCACGGCACTGATGCTTGGAGGGGCTGAAATAGAACTTTGCAATTCTCCTTCACTTTTAATTAAAAAAAGATTTAGGCCAACCCTGGGTTCTCAGTTCTATTTAACCGAGACTGCTTTTAACCGTTGCTGTATTTTTATTGTTGCAAATGTGACGCACCGATCCGTCTTCCTTGTAACGCTTCTCGGTTTCTGCTCCATCTGGTGAAGAGAAAACATTTGCAGGAATCTCTCGGCTTCTCTCCAAGCACTGAAACTTCAGTGGTAGCAAGGAATGCAGTGCAGGAAATCGGGCTGGCCATTGGTGAAGGCGAGAGATTGGTAAAATCTGTTTCCAATATGTTTTTGATTATCATTTTTTCAAACTAACAGTTGTCCCGTCTATCCAGCCAGTGCCATTATGTTCCCCTGTGTGTGTCTAGGAGTATGCTGGGCTCCCAGGTTTTGTTTTTTCCACTCTCCTTTACAATAGAGGCATCAATTCTTACCAAGCTCTTACATTGGGTTTTTTTTCCTAATAAAGTGTCATTAGTTGTTATTCACAAGGACTATGTTTTTGTGTGGAAGGGGCATTGGAAGACTTGGGTTCAGGTCCTTTCTTTGCCATGTTTTAACCTGGCAAACAATTCAAACACTCTGAGACTGAATTTCCCCAGGAGGTTGTGAGGGTCAAACAGTTTAATTGAAGAAGCCCAATGCTTTGCAGATTGTGAAACGCTGCACTCACACTACACATACCAAACCAAGCCATTCACTTGTCAGTTCATTTTGTTTCCTTATTTATTTATTCATTAATGGGTCATTTCCTTGATGAATACTATATACCAGCCCCTGCTTCGCTGTTTGTGATTCTGAGGCAAAGTCCAAATCCTCCAAAAGCCCGTATATGTTACAGCATAATAAGTATTGACATACAGTCATAAATAGGCTGTTGTTTCCTCTTCCTGTGAGATCAAGGATTCTTCAAAGAGGGGATGGCCTTGAATTGAATATTAAATAATAAGGTGTCCCCAGATCTAGAGCACTGATAACTCAAAATGCTGGGAAGGATGTGGAACAACAGTAACTCTCCTTTATTGCTGGTGGGCATGCAAAATGGTACAGCTACAGTTAAAAAACAAAACATGCTCTTACTGCAGGAGCTAGCAATCAAAAAGCACTGAAAACTTATGTCCACATCGGAACCTACACACAGATATTGATGGCAGCTATACTCATAATTGCCAAAACTTAGAAGCAACCGGCATGTCTTCCATCAGTAGGTAAATAAATAAATAAATAAATAAACTGCAATTTCCAGGTATTATTCAGAGCTAAAAAGAAATGAGCTCTCAAGCCATGAGAAGACATGGAGGAAACTTAAACGCTATCACCATATGGAAAAAGCCATTCTGAAAAGGCTATACACTGTGTGATTCCAACTCTGTGCACTCTGGAAAAAGCAGAACTGTGAAGACAGTAAGAAAGATGATCAGAGCTTGCGGGGAGTGAGGCAGTGGGGAGGGGGAGATAAATAGATGGAGCACAGAGGAATTTTAGGGTAGTGAAACTACTATGTGCAGTACTATAATGGTGGTTGCACACGTTACACATTTGTCCAAACCCACAGAATATAGGACATCAAGAGTGAACCCTAATGCAGACTGTGGACTTTGATGTATCGAGGTAGGTTCGTCAGTTTTGCAAATGTTCCACCCTGTTTGGGAATGTTGATCCTGGGGGATGCGATGTGTGTGAAAGGGTAAGGTATAGGAGATATTTCTGTACTTTCCTCTCAATTTTGCTGTGAACCTAAAACTGTTCTTTTAAAAAAGTCTTAAAAAAAAAAATAAGGGATTTATTAGGTTTGGGATGGAGTAGGGCGGGGAGAGCATTCCAAGCAGAAGGAACAGCTTGGGAAAAAGTGGCCAAGGGGAAAAACAGATTGGGGCTTGCTGACAATATCTACAGGGAATCTAGAAGGCAGAGGCAGAGACGCTGGGAGGGGAGTGGAGAGAGGGATGAGGGATAATGAGGTGAAGTGACAGGAGATACTGGTTCACGTCTAGAGGGAGGGAGCCATTGATTAAGGTGTGAGTAGCCGAACAGCAGTAATGATAGCTGCCTGTTACTGAACACCGTGTGCCAGACACTGTGCCAATGGTTTACATTCATCATTTCATTGAATGCTCAAAAGTGTAAGACCCTGCAAAAGAGGTACCGTTTGACTGATGCGTGAACTGAGGTTAAAAGAGTTGACGTGAGTTGCCCAAATAGACGGTGGGCCCCGCAGCTTGAGCCAAAGCCAAGTCTATCTGCTCGTTGTCTCTGCTCCCAATCTCCTCCCTGGCTAGATGGGCATTTTAGCAATATCTGGATAGCCTGGGAAGGAGCTAGCTAAGAGAGAAAGGCTGAGCAAGTAGCAGATTAGGGTTTTGAGGGTAATAAAATATTTCGAGGGTAATAAAATACCTTAGAACTGTAAGAAAGAAGTCAGTTTGCTGGTGGGATTCCAGGCATAATTCTGAGCCTTTTCAGGGTGATTTTTTGGGGACAAGAGTGAGAGCTTCCAAGAAGTCGGTTCATGTGGGCAATTTTCTGCTGCATCTGAGGAGGAGGCGGGAATCTGTGAGGGAGTCGGGCCCTCTGGCTTCTGTTAATTAACATCCTTCACATCCGGTCTAGTGAGTTCTGTGGAGATACCTAACATTTCTACATAATGTCATGGAAGCTGCCTTCCTTGACAAGGCACCAGAGACAGAACCCCAAAGTGAAAAGGCCATAAAACAACCCATAACCTTTATTTTTTTTCCTTATGTAATTATATTTTTATAGCATTTTAAGTTCCTTAAAGGGAGAGCCATGGAATCATAAGCTCTGTGGTCTGAAATGTCTTTGAGATTTTTATTCTTTTTCTCAATTTGTGAATACCAATTCCTACACCGTCTCAATTCTATCTCTTTCTGTTGCTGCGATTTCTGCCTGATTTTTTCCCCGCTATGTATGTGCCTTCCTGTGCGATTCTCTTTTGGTCAACTCTCGCATGTTGATGGCTCTTAAATGCTGGTCTAAAATTTGGTGTCAAAACTTGAAGGGCAAACTTTTTTGTTTCCTTTGGAATTATGCCCTCTCTATTTCATGTTGGTGGTTAAAATGTACTTTCTCTTACAAAATGCTGGTAATGGCAGTTGTAATTTCTGTTTTGTTAAATGCCCTTTCCTAGAACAAGAAAATGCTGATAATTTCATGTTGGTCCAAAACACTGTTTGTACAAATTTTACTTGACCGTGGAGTCCAAAATGTTGATGCTTATGCTATAAGTCACACAGAATAAGTTTACTTTTCATTCCACATCTGATTCTAGAATATTGTTATAATATCTTTGCGTTTCATCATCTCCTGTGATGCCTTGGTAATGTCTTGCACATAGTAGATCATCATTAAATATGTGTTAGGTAAGTGGATCTCCAGACAATCAAAAATGTATTCAGTACTTTTTATATATTTAGGCCTGTTTGATGTGGTAAAACACAGACTTTATAAATACATTTCAGTCTGATGCAAAGTTTATAGTAAAGGTTTCAGAATTGAGTATGCCTAACGATTACGGGCTCAGGTTCCAGAACTAGCCTGCCTGTGTGTGAGTTCAGGCTCCCACTCTTACTGCCTCTATAACCTTAAGCAGTTTGCTTAATAATGTAGTGCCTCACTTACCCTGTCTGTAAAGTGAATGTGATGAAAAAAAAAACACCTCATAGAGTGGTGAAGATTGCATGAGTTTAAAGATCTAGGAGCAGTGCTTGACACATAGTGAACGCTCAGTGGATGTTAGCTCTCGTCAGTGCTTACACATTAGAAACAGTTGAGCAGGGAGTCCAGGTCGGCTTGGGTCAGAAGATGTGAGTGCAAGTTTTGGCTTTGGCACTTATTGGATGAAGTTAAACTTGGAATAGTCACTTAACCCCCTTGTGTAGAACCGAATGCAGAACAGTCAGTAAGACTTTAGAGAAAGCTATTGTGCATAGGATGGAGAAGTTGAAAAAGCCTCCATGACAAGGAAGCTTAAAGGATCAACAGGATATTGCTATGAAGGCAGTATGAGGGGTGGCCAAAGAGGTGAACTTGCCTGTAGAAAAGATTTGGAGCCACTTCCTTTCCTCTTTCTAGAATGCTCTTTGAGAAATTCATAAGATCATTCATTTCTTTTGAGATGGGGGATACTGAAGCTATTACAGCTGATGGGACATTCTTTTCTATAGAGACACCCAGAAATAATAATTTCCATTCTCCCCAGAAATTCACTACCGTGATGAAGATCTTCTTATCATAAGGGAGTAGATGGAAAGATGAAACCAAAATTGAAAATGGAATTCAGAGAACGTAAGTTGTTAGAATGACGTTGTTCAGGGTCTGGAATTGTTATCAAGCGTACTGAAGACAGGATCAGTCTGGAAGGGGTTTCTACATGACATGGTGCAATCGATGTGTGTGTGAATATTCAATGAGGCAGGGGGTGTGAGTGCTTGCGGCTCTCAGGATTTCGCTTGTTGCCAGAGATTAGGCTGCCATCTGGATACTACCTGCATTCAAGATGTTGCATGGATTCTTGTTGTTTTTCAGAAGTTTGTCAATGTCTTTTATTTATTTTCATGCAGGGAAGAAGTAAATGCTTGAACATGAAAATTATGAGAGGGAGCTGATCATGTTGGGAGTGGGGCAGGAAGTCTGAAGCTCTATTTTTTTTATTTGCTTAGGGCATCTTGGTAAACCATTGCAGGGGCCGAGTTGAAAAGATATCAGGCATGAGCAAAGGATGTAGAATGGGTAATCTGATTCAGTACTCAATTTAGTGAAATAAAGGTATTTGCACATTTGGATGGTGCTATGGCATTTGAAGTCAATGTGTGGCCTCAGAACCTGGGAGGCAGGTTATATCCTCAGCACTGGGTACCAGGTAAGCATTTTAACTAGAGCACCTGGAAATGCATCCATCCACCCACATGTTCATCTATTCACACAATGAGCTTGTGAGGATAGGCTGCTCTTTGTACTCGAGGCTGTGGTTAAAATGAGAAAGTAGATATGTTTCTGCTCTGGAGAAGTTTAATCAGTTGATAAATATAAGTTGTGCACCTACTGTGTGTTAAATGTTGGTAACATAAAAGTGAGCAAGATAGCATGACCTTTACTTTTAAGGAGCTTATAGTTCAAGAGAAAAATTAATATTAAGCAAATGGATTATGAGAGTGCTAGAATATGTGTATATATATTTATATATATTTTGCCAAATAATAATTTATATGTATTGAGCATTTACTATGTGCAAGGCATTGCACTAAAACATTTCATATGCGCTGTCTCAAATAATTCTCCCTGCCACTCTCTGAAGGAGGTAGCATACAGTTAGTATCCAAATTTTGCTCATCAGGAAACAAATTATAGGACATAAAATACGTTACTCAAGGAAACACAAAGAATCACAGCAGAGTGGAAAACAAACTGAGGTCCTCTGACCCTGGCCCCTTTCCCCCAGCTGTTCTCTGTTTTATCATTCCCCCAACATGCTGCAGGGGCTCTGGGGAAAAGAGCAACTAGCATGGTTGTGATTGGGGATGGGCAGAGAAAGGAAAAATGTGTAAGCTGCATCCCTTAGGTCTAGTAAGATTGAGTAGGAGGGCACATCAGGGAAGAGCATTTCAGGGTGTGGGAACAACATGTGCAAACACAAGGAGATCCGAACCATCACAGACTGTTGAGGAAGAATAATTAGTTCTGAGAAGCAGGTGGTTTGAGGGAAGCCATGAAGTTGAGGTTAGAGAGGGACATTCTAATCCCTCTGTATAGCACAGCCTCAGCCAGATAAGAGCATCTCAGACTTCAGTGTCTGACGAGGATCACTTACTTCTCAGGCACTGAGTGAGGGAGGAATGATTCACTGACCTGATTAGGAAACACCCTACAGAGATGGAGATAAAGAATGAGGAAGGAGGCATTAAATGCAGAAAGATGCACTTCCAGGTTTAAGAACTTCTTGGAGGTGCAGGGGTGGCTTTCAAACAAGGTGCTGGTGCCGCGCAGGAGGAATAAATAGAAGAAACCAGATCCGCAAAGTTAAATGCACATGCAGTGAAAGTGGTAAATCCGATTGGAGAGTTGGGGAGAAATGCTGCACGGTGCCAGGCGGAGAATGGAGCAGTTGTTAAGTTCAAGGTTTATGACTGGAAGAACGTGACCCATATAGCCGGCTTTCTCTTACTGATGTGTTTTTAATCGGATGTTCTTCCAAAATTCACCCTTCGCTGACTCCATATCTCGCTCCCCAGAGGCAGTGCGGAGCAATCTGTTTGCATCTGCACTTTATACAGCTGTGGGTCCTTCTCCCGTCACACCTGGTAGGTCACATCTTGGACACAGCACAACAGCCAAAGCATCATTGTGCTGAATGACCTGAGGAAATTCAGCTCGACGCGGTGTCCTGATAATAATGGAAGCATTTAGTGAGTGCTTGCTATGTTCCAAGCACCCTGCTAACTGCTTCACATGTGTTACTTGATTTGATCCAGGCATCAGCCCAATGTATTACATGAATCTCTGTTTTGTAGATATGTAAACTGAGGCAAAGAGAAATAAAGAAACCTGCCAAGGTTGAATAGTTAATAGCAAACCTAAGATTTGAACTGGGGGATGTCTCATTTGCAGAGCCTGTGCTTAACCTCTCTAGCATATTGCTTGCTTGATGTTGTGCGTGGATTTTCCAGCACAAGCGTAGGTAAGGGCAGTTTGGGGCAGTGTTACAATAGTAGTTATGTATTAGGAACAGGAATGAATGTAATATCTGGCCATCACAAATACCACTGAGTCAATTTTGCTCACAAATCACCTGTTATGTGCAAACCACCTGGCATTCACTAGTCAACTGTCGTCCACGGGGAGAGTCTTATTGGTCTCCTGTCTAGAGGTCTTCCAGGTGCTGGATATATTAACCTTGGGTCTAGCTCAAGGCCGTGACACAAATGCATGCAAGGTTCCCATTTTGTGGATACATACATGGAGGTTTAGGCTGGTGGTGTAAGAGTCTTGAGGTAATTGGCAGATTTAGGGTTCAAACTGAGGCTTATCTGACTCCAGAGTCCTTGTTCTTATGTGAGACTTTGTATATGCCATTCTCTTCTTTTTGTTTCTGTTTCTTTGTCCATCAAACAAAGGAATGGGATTAGATCAATGTTTCTGAAATGTCACTCTTTCAGGTATCACCTTAACAATTTCTGCTGTCTTTTTGTTCCATCCGTACAACCTAATATTTTTCTTTGCATCAGTCTACTTCTTATTTAAATGCACACATTTCCATGGGACATTTCATATCACTGCCACAATTTTTTTTAAAAAAATAATATCTGCACTAAATAAATAGTAACTGTATGAATAAATACAATGAAAACAAAAACAGTACAATGATATGCTAGTTTGTATTCTAGCTTATATACTCAGCTATATGCTTGCCTACTCAAGTTTCTGATTTTCAAACCTGTCCTCTTTGTGTTAAAAAGTAATATAGATAAAGCCATCACAAGTCGAAAATGCATTTAATGCACCTAATCTACCAAACATCACAGTTCAGCCTAGCCTACCTTAAACATGCTCAGAACACGTACATTAGCCTACAGCTGGGAAAAATTGTCTGGCAACATGGTACACTGTGGAGTGTCGGTTGTTTATCCTCGTGATGGTGTGTCTGACTGGGAGATGCAGCTGGTGGCCGCTGCCCAGCATTGCTGGAGAGTATCCTGCTACTTTCTGCTAAATGCGTATCCCTTTCATACCATCCTGAAGTCTCCTTAAGTAGAACCATTGTAAGTGAGGAACTGTCTGGATTTGTAAATGTTAGAAGCTAAAGACATAATAGCACCAAAATTAGTCTTTCTCCTTGTTGTAATCAAGGTTGAGAGAGAGAACTGAAAAGAGATGTTTCTTTTCACTACGTGAGTACGTGAGTTAAAGTTACTTTATGAAAAATCAGGTCTTCATTTAAAGCCATGTCTGCCTTAACCAGTGTGGGCAGCTCTCATTTTGTGAAAAGCTGAATGGGGGAATCTATTACGTCCTCCTAACTTTTGCATTCCCTACCTCTGAGACTCTTTCAGGGGTTTCCACATACTTGGAGAGCCAGATTTGGTTGAACGATGAATTGAAAACGTGAGCCTAGACTGAGTTATGGAAGGAGGAAGGAAAAAGAGTGCTCTTGCTATGCTCAGCTATCCTACTGTCTGGAAGGGAGGCAGGGATTGCAGCCTCTAAAATACCCAGTGCTGGAAATCTGTTTCCAGAGCCTCATCCTCCCATTGTATCCTTTTCTCTCTTTTATCACTTTTCCTTCAATGCACATTAGCTCTCTACTTACGTGACTGTTACTTGCTCACCCCTCCTTTGTCCGACAGGGACTGATGTCAATTTGAAAAGCTATGTCTCATGAGGATTTTCCTTCTGAAAATTGTTTAGGAGGAATTGACAGGTATCCTGAGTTTGCTCTGTCCCCATCATAGGTTGGACATTTGGCATTTATTGTTTCACTTGTCTTAACAACTCAGCGAAGTAAACGAGAGTTAGTGTCTCATTTTACGCATCAGAAAATGAGGTTTGGAGAGTTATCAGTAACTCAATTAAGTCCCACCACTTTTGAGGCCTCTAGAATGTGGCTGTTTCCAAATCTTGTACTTTCTTTCTGTTGTGATGTGCTGAAGACTTGCTGGATGGGGGAAGAGGAGGTTCTTGATGGGGGATGGTTCGTGGGTCTGCCCCTGCACCCTGGGTGGGGCATCCTGTCACACCTCTCAGTTCAGCCTTTTTTCCTTCGGTGGTTGAAATATGATGCTAATGAGACCCTACTCATGGATTTTAGCCCCTTGGGGACCAATTAACTTTACTTTACTTCAGCTGCCAGGAACCTCAGAACTAAATCCAGATCAATTAGCTCATCCCAGGTGCCTGGTAACATCTCTTCCTTCACTCATTTTAACTGTTCTTTGTTCCATTTTTGTTTTTAATTGTCCTGATTTATACCTTATTTAACTTTGTAATATCACTTTAACTGTGTCTTGGGGGCAGGTGGGGTATGAATTCTAAATAAATAAGTAAAATCATTTTGTGTCTGGAGAGCAAGAACAGCTCATAGGTCCTCTTGTGGACAGAAGCTGGGGTTGTTCTTGAGACAGTGGCTTGGGAAGGGGGATTCTTTCTGGAACACAAGGGCACTTGGGGAGGGGGGTGGAAAGGGAATGAGTGTGTGAGTTCCAGGCAGAGAAACTATGTCCACGTGAGCTCATGAGTATAGCTTAAAAGTAAAACAAGACCATTCATAAGAACTCATTGGAGAACAAAAACCACCCAGGATTCTGGGGCCATGTAGGATGTGACCCTGAAGGAAGATGTTGCAGAGCAAGTTACGTTTCGGTGATGTAGTGGTGTAGCCTTAGATTTGAATCCTTTCTTTTTAATTAATGAATGAGCTATGTGACTATGGGTGAGTCACTTAACCTCTCTAAGCTTGTTTCCTCATCTGTAAAACAGAAAAATAATTCCTGTAGAAAGTTAAAAAGACAACAAAGTTCAGTGCCTGGCACTTGCTAGGGGATATCTGATGGCATTCATTCATTCATTTATTTCGAATGCATGCATTTATTTTGAAGATATGTATTGAGCTCACATTTTGTGCTAGACATTATTCTAGGAACTGATGATACAAGGTTAACCCAAACTGATGAAGTTTCTGCCTTCTTGATGATGATATACTAGTCAAGAAGGCTAATGACAAGCAACTCAATAAAACATATAAAACATAACGTGAAGTAGTTGTAAGTTCTATGGGGAAAAAAGAAAGCAAATTAACATCTGGCTCAGGAGTCAGCAAACTATGGCCCGTGGCCCAAATCAGGCCCTCTCCCTATTTTTGGCAATCAAGTGTTACTGGAACACAGACGTGCTCATTTATTTACTGACTGTCTGTGGCTGCCTTCTTGCTACAATGCTAGAGTTGAGTAATTGAGATAGAGACAATGCGGCCCATAAAGTCTAAAAATATTTAGCACCTGGATCTTTACAGAAAACATCTTCTACTCTTGGTCTAGGGGAAAATAAGATCATTAGGAACTGCTGTCCAGTTAGAAAGAAAAGCTAAAATTTCTTTATTTCCCCTTTCATTAATGGTTCATTTTTCTTTTCTTCTCTTACATCTTCTTTCTTCAAGTCTCTTCTGTCTTTTTTTCCTCTCTTCTTCTCTACCTTCCTTCCTTCTTCCCCCTCCCCCTGTTTTTGAGCTGAAAGATTCTTTCTAATCCAGTCTTTTCCGTTTATGAAGAGGACATTGAAGCCCAGAAACTGGAAGTGACACCCAAGATAAGGTGGCCAGGGAGTGACTATGAAGGGGCGACCACTTCCCAGTTGGGGTTGTCCCTGCATCTTTCACTATGTAGCCAGCACACTGTTAGGCAATAAGATTAGGCAGGAGATAGAAAAATACAGGAAAAGTATTTAGTATAGTGCCTGGCACATAATAAATGGTCAGTGAAGCTTAGCTGAATTAAAGAAAAGCCAAGTCTAGTTGCAGAAGGGAAGAACAAGTAAGTACCCATAATCTGAATGCCAGAAGCTAGCCAGAGCCTTAGAGGCTGGTGTTTCTCAAGGCAGTAGCAGCGTTGGCCTGGGGAGCCTTCCCTGCACCCTGACACCCCTCTTTGTGTCATGGTCACCTCTGAGCCCACTTTAACAACTGCTGACTTAAGCCAATATCTTTAATTTAAATGTAGTGGAAGTTGAGTTTCAGAGAGAGGAGGTAACTTGTCCAAGGCTACACAGCAAGACGCGGGAGAGCCAGGAATAGGTTTCTAGTCAAACCCTTTCCACTGTAGGACTCTGTTAAGCCACCAAGGAATGGCAGCATATGTTTTAAAGGGCAAAGGACAATTATATCCCCTCCAAGATACAGGATTTGAGAAGGGCTCATGCAGTCAGGAAAAACTTCCTGGAAGAGGCAGGGATTAGGCGGGACTTGAACTAGGAGTTCAAGATGCAGAAACGGAGAGAAAATGCTCTGTGTCTGTAAAGGTAGTGGCAAGTCTCCCAGTGTGTCATTGTTGGACTGGATGTAGTCACAGGATCAGTTTTGGATAGAAAGCAAAAGCAAAACTAGGGAATTAGGTTAGATCTAGTTAAGGGAGAGGCTTGGGCTTTTAATTAAGATGTTTGGACTTGATCCTGTGAGCCTGTAGCCACAAACAGATGCACCTGTCAACACATGGATGTGTTGTATTTTACCCTCACAGGGCAGGGGTAGGGGAGAGATCATTGGTCAGTGCTTATAATGGAGACACTCCATATGCATACCTGGATTTCCTCCTGGCTTCTCCTGAGAAATCAAGTGGCAGCTTAGACGTCCCATTCCTACATGGAAGCAGTCTTCCCTCCTTCTAGACCAGAGCCTGTGCCTACCAGTTGTTGGCACACTCCCTCTTTAAACTATACCTGGCCGCTTCATTCTTTCATGTTTACTGCCTGGATTCTGTGGGCTTTTGAGTTTGCATTCCCTGTAGAAGTGATGATGCACTAAAAATCCGTCATCATTGACAAGATGAAATCAATGTTAGAGGCTGTTTATTTGCTCATCAAACATTTATTGAGCATCTATTTCCTGCAAAGCTTTACAAAGGGAAGGATTGAGTTTAGGAGCTGAATCGGGAGGCTGGTCCAGTCAGTGAGAGAGGATGAAATCTTCTTAGGGATGGAGACATCACAATGGAAAAGAGGTTGGGCCCTTCTCCCTGGATCCCATTACTCCTCCTTTCACAAAGAAGGCTGCTCCATCCATTTCCGTAGAATCAGACATCTGTCCCTTCATACCCTTTCACCTGGTTTCTCTTATACTATATTCATCTAGAGGCATCCATCCTCTTTCATTCTCATGTTCTATTTTTCTCTGCCCTTCTCTTTTCTCTCTCTCATCCTGTCAAGTGAATGCATCCTATCTGGTCCCCATTCCTCACAATTCATCCCCTGAATACAGAGAAGATGGTTCTGAACCTCCGAGGGTGGGTGCATGCCTTTGCAGACCTGCTGAGAGCAGAACAGGAAGAGCCAGGCTGGCAGCCTCAGCTCAGTGAGCTGCCTTTTCAAATCAATACAACTGCTTTGTTTTCATCTCTGCATTTGACTGCAGCGTTCTGTTCCCTCTGCTCCCTGGCACACTGCTCTCTCTTCCGAGTTTCGCTCCCACCCTCGCGGCCCACCCTTTCCCTCACCTCTGCAGTGTGTTTCCCAAAGGCCCAGATGTCTCTCCATTCTTCGCACACATTACAGTGCGATTGCTCGCAGAGTAATAAGAAGCTGAATTTGGGAAGTTGACTTCACCGGAAATGGTTCCTTATGCTAAAAGAAAGAAAAACAAAATCTTACCCCCAAAATCAATGTCTGTAGGAACAGGAGAGGATGATTGGAGTAATAAAAACAGTGTCTAGGAGGGGGTATGGAGATGTGACCTCTACTTCTGCTTTTCTGCCATTAACTAGCTGTGGTACCTTAGGCAAGCCATGGTTTCTGTTTTCATAAAATAAACCGGCTACATTTGATTCTCTTTAAGGACCATGCAACCTAAAATATTCTGGAGTGCTAGGAGGAAATATCACCCTGACATTGCTGATTTTTTTTTTCCAATCTATACCTGACATGTATGTGATAATGCCAATAAAATGTAATAAATGTGTAAACCAAGAGATTTTTACCCGTATGTTAGCTTTAGCAAGAACTCCCTCCCTGGGAGGAAGCAAGGTGAAACCCCAAAGAAGAATTTCCTAACTGCATTAAATCTTGGTGGTTCTTAAGAGAAGCCTTTTCCCTTCCCTATGGATCATCAGGAATAAGGTGGGCATCAAATCGTGGAATGTTAAGATTCTGTACTTCCTGAAGATAGAACTCTTGATTAGATGGTACCTTTGGGCCATTGCTCACCTTGGGAGAGTATTGATACTCTCATAGGAAGCAGATTTTAGCTTTACTGGAGTCAGTAACCTCAACCCCTAGCATATTGCCCGGCACAGGAATGGTGCACAAGAAGTACCTGTTGAATCAATCACTGATACTGGAAAGGTGTCCAGTAAGTACCCGTTGAATGAAATCATAGTATGTCACAGAATGTCTGGCTTAGAAAGGCCCTTAGAGATCATTTAAAACCTCCAAATGTTTCCTATGTAGACAAACTGAGATCTTGAATGGGATGAGCCTTGACTTGGATGATATAATAAATTAGAAACTAAGTCAGGACTTGAGCCCAGGCCTCTTTGCGCCATGCTTTTTGCACTGACTGACTCTCTTTGCGTCTCACATCATAACTTGGCTCGAGCAGCCTTAGGTTCACCATTTCCAAAGGCACTTCTGGCTTTTGTGTAAATTATCAGAGCCTTTTGGGGGAGGCTCAGCTGGTGCCTTCCCTCCCCCTCCTGGGTTGGCTCTTTCTGTTGGTCTCAGCCAGGAGAATGTTATAATCTTTCTCCCTGCTCTCTCGCAGCTCACGGCCACCCCATCACTCACTCTAACAGACCCTGCCGAGCACCCACAGTATATCTGGAAGCCATTTTCTGTTTGGAAGTCAGTGGCGGTCAGCCAGCATTTCAGTAATATTTGCTTTCCTAAGGCTTAGACAAATCAAATCCATTCACTTCCTCAGATTTGATCTCTCCTGTCTGGCACAATGTCCCCTCATCCAAGGAGAGCCAAGATTGAGCATGTTTCTCTCTCTCTTTCATAATGTATAAGTTTCTTCTTTATTTCGCCAATATAGAGCCATAGTCCGAGACAAGGTTAAATTTGGAAGGAACCTAAAAATACACCTGTGTCTATTAAGACACCTAGCTGTATAGGTGCAGAGACAAAGTTCCAGAGATGTAGGGGATGTTGGCTTCCCCAAGTCTTGTCTCTACCTTGGTAGCAGGAACGGGGCTGGAATCTGCGCACACTCACTCAGCTCAGTCCAGTGTCAGCCAAACCTCACGGCGTGTTCTGGTTTATCCTCCACAAATAAGCCTGCTTCAGACTTTATCTCGACCTTGCTGATGGCCTGGGCCTGGGGTCAGATTTAGGGAGGAGCATGAGAGTATGTCTGGGTAATCTTAGGCACACTAACTCAACTCCCTGGAACTCAGTTTCCTGCCTATGAAGTGACGACTCGGTTTTCCCATTGTGCTGGCAACACAGTTTGTGGGAATTGGATGAGGTCATGTGTCCCCTTAGCTCTAAGGTGCTAGAAATACGCCTGCTCCTGCTGCCTGGCATTATTAACCTCCTTCCTTGAGCAGGAACTTTCAGTGTTTCAAAGTTGTGTTTATTCTATAATGAACATTTGGGGCATCTTGGCAAGGAAGTAGGTATGATATTTTGGGGCAAAGGATATCTTTCAGGAACTCTTCCATTCATCTAACTACCTACTGTGTGCTAGGCCCCAGTCCCAGCAGGGAAGCAGCCTTCTTCTCTGACTGCATTTAGAGCTGCCTCTGTGGGGGAGTGTGTGGGCTAGAAATAGACCAGACGTTTTCTTTGGAGTCTCACAAAAGTGGATCCTTTGGGTCAAAGGCTCCTTAATCTGCAAAACACAAGCTGTTTGCCTGACTTGAGGCCTCAGCAGACTTCCTAGGCTTGAAGGGGCTTTGGTATGGAAAATGATTTGTGTTTTGAAGATTAAGGGTCCTTTCATCCAAAAGATGCAATTTTTTTTCTTTCCTCGGGCTCCCAATGAAACACCTTGTTCCTTTTGGGCTTAAAACCTGCAAGCCTCCTTTCTTATGCACAGATGGATTAGGTTGGACTGCACATTCACAGCCTGTGAGATGAAGTGAACCTCACTGAATACTCAGTGCCCCGTCCTTTAGGATGAGCTCTTCTCCCCTACTCCAAATATGGGACAACCATTCCCACTAATGCAATAAAATAATCTGGGAGTGTTTTAAGACTACAGATTCTAGGACCTCATGTCCAGAATTTCTGATGAGGTCTGGAAGGAGAAACACATTTTAAAAGCAGAGACTGCTTGGGACTCTCATGCCACACTAGCTTAAAGGCACCTGACTTGGGGACCAGGGACCTAGGCCCAGTAGCTGACAGTGTCGTGTGAGTTAAAAGCCTAGATTTTGTGTAGAACTAGCATAAAATTTCAACTTTGGCTCTTACTGTCCGTAATGTGACTTTGAGCAAGTTATTTAATGTCACTGACCCTCAGTTTCCATATTTATAAAATGGGAATAATAATATTACCTGTGTATCTGTTAGCTATTACCACAAACTTGCTGTATAACAACCACTCCTCCACTCCACCCCAATTCAGAGGCTTAATGAACTGGCACCTACGCATCAGTGGGTCAGCTAGAAGTTGGCTGATCTAACCCAAGCCCACTGATCTAAGCTACTCCTGCTCCTGCAGTTCAGTAAGGGACTCTACTCCCAGCGTGGCTTAGCTGAGGCATGTTAGCTGGACAGTCTGCTCCCTGTGTCTTTCATCCTCCCATAGCTCCCTCAGACATGCCCTGTGGCAGTAGCAGAAGCACAAAGAGTAAGTGGAAACCCACAAGACTTCTTGCATCTAGGCTCAGAACTGGCACATCATGACTTTTGCCTTATTTTAATGACCAAAGGGAGTCATAGGATGAGTCCAGATTCAAGGAAATGGGGATAATCACCATCGTTTTAGTAGAAAGGCTATAAAACTGCATGACAATGTGTCTGATTATAGGGAGGGGTGACAATTTGGGGCCACTAAAGAAACCCACAACTACCCCATAGGTTGTTGTGGAGATCAATTGAAACAATGTTTGTAAGTTTCTTAACACAGCTTCCATCATACGCTATGTCCATAAATTATTTTTTGCCATTAATAAACTGTTATTAGTATATCAAGGACTCAAAATTGTGGCTAGAGTTATTAAATTCAGGGTTCCTGAATCTAGCAGCAGAGATAGGAAAGCAGATGCTCAGAGCAGTGACGTAGCTTTCTCAAAATCACACAGGTGAGGCTGGTGGGGCCCTTAGAAATTAGAGTGTGAATTGCTTCTTTATTCAGTATTTGAAGAGCAACAGAAGGACCCTGATTCTAGCTCATCATGAGACTTGACAATCCAACAAAAGTGAGGCATTTCTTAGAGTTAAGCACTGGCCTCAGTTTACCCTGCCCATCTCTCTCCCCAGCTAGGATAGTGGGTCTTACACTTTAGGATACATAACGTTCATCTAGAGCATTTACTAAAAATGCAGATCCCTATACCCTTCTTACTAGAGATTATGATTGAGTAGGTCTAAGAGGTTGTGACGTGTCTAAGAGGTTGAACATTTATTTATTCAGCATCCTTAGTGACTTTGACCTAGGTGGTCTGCGGACTACTCTTTGTGAAACCTGAGATAGTGTCAAGGGAAGGGAAATGGTGAACTTGTATTTTTGTATCTTTGGTTGATTCTCATAATAATAGGGCTGTAGATTTTGGGTAGAATGACAGCTCTTGAATCTGTGGGGCTTAGAGAGGGCTGGAAAGGGACAGTGGTAGTGGAAGAAGACAGATTTGGTCCTGTTACCATGTTTACCAAGAAACATTTCCGCAGCAGGAACACCCAAAACCAGAACCTCGGGAAGGAGCAATTAAATAACACTAGACTCCGGCGAATGTTATATATGGATGCAGATGTGTGTTGAGAAATTGCTGTTATTTATTTGTGCTTTGTATGTTGCTAGCAATGGAGAACCAACTCACATTTCTTTAAGGTAAGAAAAAACAAAAACAAAAACAGCAAATCCATTGGATTGGCTTATGTCCCTAACGCTCCTGAGCAGAGCTGGGCAGCTGCTCTGGAATTCCTCTAGTGTCATCATCTTAGAGCAGGTCTAAGTTCTGCCTTTCCCGGGCTCCTCCTCAGAGGGTTCTGTTGGCTGCCGACACTCCAGCCTCACCTCCTTTCAAGTTCAAGTCTGGTAGCAGCAAAGCCTGGCTACATCAGAGTCTTTTACATTTTACTTCTCCCAAGTCAAGTCATGGGCTGATCCTGAAACTTTCCCTCACATTACAAGAACTGAAAGTGGAAAAAGAAAAAGAATTCCAAATACAAATTGTTGTAAGAAGGGGGAAGGAGCCCTTAAGAGGCAAGTAAGAAAATTTTATCACATTTATTGTATTCCAGTTTTCATGTTAAACCTAAGGTTTCAGGTTTTAGGGATGAGTTAGAGCCCAGGCCCTGCCTCTAGGATGCTCACCATTCAGTGTTGGAAACCGAATGGTCACTGGGAATGAGATAGACACACAAACAGAGGCAACAAGTTTCAGCAAGGTCCCCAAAATGGGAGTGTTCACTCCTACCATTGTTCATTCCTCTCCATAAAGGCCTACAAGACACTGGAAATGAGTTTTCCAGGGACAGTAAGAATCTGCTCTTTTTCTGAAGATGTGGAGGCATTTCAGAGAATTAGCAAAACCTCCCAGTTAACTGTAAGGTGTTCAGTGTGCTGGAGGGAAGAGCGTAGGGGGAGTGGAAGGTGGCAGGATGTGTCTGGAAAGTAGGCAGGGTGGAAGCAAAATGCCTTGCTAAGGAATTTTGACTTTATCCTGCAGGCAATGAAGAGATAAGGACCAGTTTTAACAAGGAAATGAAATAGGGCTGGTTTAGCTAAAGGCAGAGAAAGAAAATGGTGAGCACTCCTAGTGTCTTTCCTGCTTCTGAGAGCTTTAGAAAAGGTAGGAAAAATTGGCACTCTCTTTACTATGTTCATTTCCCTCACCATTGGACCCAGATGTGTGGGGCATAAATTGTGCTTAGCCAATGTGAGGAACATGTGATACTGGAAGCCCAGCTGGGGACTGTGGTAAGTGTTTAGGTCCAAGTCTACTTCTCACTCCAGAGGAATGTGGTAGATGTATCACTGGCTGGTAGGTTGGAGTACGGGTTCTGAAACCCGATGACATAGATTTGGAACCTCCTGCGCCTTCCCACTGGCTGTGAGATTGTGAGCAAATTTCTGAAACTTTCTGGTTTCTGTTTTCTCACCTATTAAATAGAAATATTAATCATACCTTCCTCAGATGCTTGTTTTGAGGGCTAAGTGAATTATGCATGTTTTATTAAGATAATTTACTGGTGTTCCCTCCTTGACTGTTAATGTTTTCTTCTCTGAAATGAGAGATATAAATCCCTGCCTTGTGTATGTTAAAAGTGGCTCTGAGATTAAATGGGAGCTCAAACCGTTTGCAGCGTGAGGTTTTACTGGAAAGCAAGGATGGTGTGAGGAGAGCCTGAGAGAGTGGGAAGAGGCAGATTACTCAGTGTCCGCACTGACCACATTCTTTGAGTCTGTGATTGCTGACTCAGGGACACACAGCACCTGCCATTAATAAAATGCTCATATGTGTCCCTTGCCTTCTTCCTTGGATTCTATGATTGTTATGGACAAGCAGCAGTGCTAGCTGTCCTTTCAGTTCATTATTTAAAAGGCATTGTATGGAAGGATGAGGCCATTACACAAGAACTGGCAGAATTCAGGGAGTTTCTATTTAAATGGACCCACAGGGAACCTTTCAGCTGGTTTCATTAGTGACTTGCTGGAAACATCTGGCCAAGGGTCAGAGCTTTTGATGAGTAAATGCTGGAATTTAGATTCAAATAAGAAACTTAAGTGTTTTATGTATTTGCTCCACTGAATATTAATAATATATTAACCACAGGGAAGAATTCAGAGCCATTAACTCACCAGATATTCTGTTTGTTTACTGAGCAATTATATTTTTAGAACCTGTGTTGTGCCATTTCCCATCTTTGACATTCCTTTCTGCCTCCGCGCTCTTCAGGATGCCTCTGTGGGGAGAAAAATCTTTTCTTACTCATCTCTGTGTTCCCTGCATTATCTAGTTTAGCAGTTTGCACATAGTAGGTGGGTTTTTAGGATTCCATATTTTCATTAACACTAGTCTCATGACCTGGGATGCTGTCTTTGATTTCTTTCCCCTTCAGCTGGCAAATATTTACTTGAACCATTTAGTGCCCAAGTCAAATCTCAGTTCCCCTGAAAAGTCTTCCCGAACTGGTTCTGTTTGAGTTATTTCTTCCCTTCTTTGCTCCAGCAACACTTTGTCCAGGCCTCTGATAAAACTGAATCCATCGTTTTGCAATTTGGGTTTTATACATTTATCTCTTTTATCAGCCTACAGCTCCCTAAAACCGTGGGTGCTTTCTTATATCATTTTGATTAAGAAAGTTTAAGAGTTTGGCATTCTACCCTATTCCCAGATTCCATGCTGCTCTTTCAATCAGTACCACTTTTCTTTCTCTCCCATATTTTAATTTTCTTTTTAATTTCTGGGTCTGTCCCAGAATTAAATATACCAAAGTCTTTCCATTAAGAAAAAGATCCTTTATTGACTGTTTGCTTCCCTCTGGTAGGGGGAAAGGAGAGGCATTGGCTCTTCTGGGCTTTCCTTCTTAGCCAATTACTCTCTACACTCTACGTCTCCATTTACTCACATTCCCGTTCATGCCTTCATCTTTTTCAGTGAATTTTCAGTTCCTGTCAAGCTTTAGAAAACTGTTAACTACCTCTGTATTCTCAAGTCTAATAGGCATTTTGAGTCTTGATCTTGTGGTACTGTTCCACAGCTTTTGAAACTTGAGATGCTTCTCTTCTTAAGCTCCCTGGGCTTTGTTGCCATTATTTTCTCATACGTCTCCTCCCCCCTTTCCTATCTCTTCTCAGTCTCCTTCATGGGATTCTATTCCTCTTCATGCTGCCTAAAAATGAGCATTTTCATTTGTTTCTGTTGCTCTTAACTCACACATGTTCCCTGGGTGGTCCCATCCACTCCCAGAGCTCTAACCATCACTGGTCCACAGCTATTTAAAAATCTCTGTGTCTAGTCCTGGCCTCTCTTTTTATTTGGGCTCAAGGATTCTATAGCCTGCTAAAAGTCCTGACTTGAATGTTCAACAGACACCTGAAACTCAACAGATTGAAGGGGGAACTTGTCATTATACATTACAAATCCACTCCTTTTTATCATGAATAGCACCATCATGAATAGCATCATCATTGATCTAGTTACCAAAACAGACCTGGGAGTCATCATAGATACCTTCCCTTCCTCACTCCACCCACCCAGTCACCGCATCTTCCTCATTTTGCCTTTCCATTTTTTTCTATCCATCTGTCAAATATAAGATATCTTGTTCAGATCATATATAACCTATAACTTCCTAATTTTTTTCTTTACCTCTTCTTAAATCTATCTGCTACCCCTGCAGTCAGAGTGATCCCATCTAAAATGAAACTGCAACACAGAACTCCTCTGTCTAAAAAACTCCAGTGGCTCCCTAGGATCTCTTGGGGATAATCCTAGCTCTTGATTTGTGCAGTTCACTGATTCAGTAAATACTGATTTAGCGCCTATCCAGTGATTGGGTCCAGGTGCTGGACATACACAGAAGGGGAAAGAAAGAATCTCTGTCTTTAAGAAACTACCAGTGGTGGGTAAATATAGGATTATAAAATAAGTGACCCCATTTAGCTCTTGCATCACCTCCTGCCACTCCTTGCCTCAAAATTCCTGCTGCAGTAGCTGTGAAATGTTTGTAGATCTTAGACTCACTTCACACCCCTTCATTCCTTTTCACATGCTTCTCCTTGGATCTAAAATACAGGACCTACTTTTCATTACCTTTCAAACGTCTCTGTTTTCTGAGGCTTCACCTGGATGTCAACTCCGGGAAGCATTGCTAGAGACCCTAGTTTGCGACTCCATGCTCCACAAACCCTGAACATACCCTGTCTTTGCTTGTTATTATTACATCATACTGAAATTACCTGTTTCTGTGTCCATCTTGTACACTGAGCCATTAGAACCAATTAAAATAGGTGTGCAATAAATATTTATTGAATTTTACCAAAGTAGCCCAGAATAAATAGTCCAAAATGTTTATTTCACTTCCTTTTTTGAAAGATCTTCTGCATAGACTGCTGGTAATTTGGGGAGAAATCTCAAAAGGCAGTTTCCCTGAATTTAGAACTTCACATTCCAAATGTGACTCCAAATGAAATATTTATAAAAAAAAAAAAGATGCTATACATAACTTAAGCTCATATTGTTGATTGAAAAAATTAGATTTAGGATCAAAAGAAATTCACAAAAATAAGTGTTCTTCATATTTCAATTTTTAGTCAAGTTTCCATGGCCTTCTCTAGATTCAGCATTTCCAGAAATTTCGTGTCTAAAGATGATGTATCAGCCATCCTCTTTATTAACATCTTTAAAATTGATTTGTGGTAGTTCATGATTGTCAAAAGAAGAAAACTACAATTAGGGAAGATGTGGTTTCTTAGCTTAGTGTATCAAAGCTCTGAGACATAGAACTTAGTTAGAATTGGCTTAGGTTGAAGTTCAATTCTGCTATTTTTACATAATGCGACATTGGAAAAACAGCTAGATTTTTTAAAAGGGCCTCAGTTTTATCATCTGCAAAATTGAAATAATACTATTTATCTGATAGGATTGTTCTGGAGTTTTAATGTTATGGGGTGTGAGAAAGAGTCTAGCATAGGATCTAGCAAGTAGGAGGTGCACAATAGTCTTTCATCCACTCTTATTAATGCATTTAAAATATAATATGAAGCATGATTAGAGTAGCCGACTCTAGTCATGGGGACATGGGGATGGACATTGCAAGGAGAGGGGACAGAATAAATAAAGGCACTGAGACATGGAAGTTTATAATGGGTTCGGTCAGTGTGATTGGGAGAATCTGGAGAACAGGGTGCATTGCCGGTGGGATGTGGATAAGTAGAAGTAGGCAAAGGATCCAGAAGATCCGGCATATTGTTGAATGCAAGGGGTAAGTGTAATCAATAGGGAATGATTAGATCTGTCAAATTAGAGGAGTGCTGTGGTCATATCTGTATTTAGAAAGCTCACTCTGGCAACAAGTGCTTAGGGTGGAGGTAGTAGAGATCCAGGAAGTAGGAAGACCAGTAGGAAGATGCTTGTGATAGTCCAAGTGCAGATTAGTCATGTTCCAAATGGAGTGACAGGTGTCAAGAGAGGAGAGGCGTAGCACAGCGATGTTTCTCAGGTAAAGTGTGTAAGGGGAAAAGAGGAGGAGAAATGTAGGCGTACTCTGAGGTTTGTAGAGAAGGCAGGAGAAGGATAAGATTGGCAAAGGAAGTGGATGAATATGAAAACAGGGTAAATTGACACCACGTGGGGATGGTGGTGGTGGTGGTGGCAATGGTTGAATATGGTGGAGGAAGAAGTTAGGAAATGTCCTAGCATATCACAGGCATGATTTGGGGGATTGTGTGGTTTACTTGGATGGGGAATACTGAGAGAACGGGAAGTTTGAGAGGGTGATGATGAATTTAGTTTGAGATATTTTGAGTTTGAAAAGCCTATGGGATTTTCTAGAGATATTGATTATGTGGCCAAAAATAATGTAAAATATAAAAAATATAATGAGCACTCATTCTGGTGGTTTCTGGACATTTTTGTAATTAAACACACATGACAATCAGTAAAAAGTTTTGATGATATACCTCCCTATGAATTTATGTGCATAGATTACTTATATATATTACCTTCACTAGTTAATATCTCAATTCTCCGGTGCTTAAGATCCACTTAGAGCAAGGGGCGACATTAATAATACTAGATGTGAATCCATATTTTAATTAATCTTCTTGATCATCTTGAATTGTTTTGGCTAATTCTTGACAAATCTAATTAAATATCACTGTGTTGATTTAGCATTGCAGTGTAGCCAGTCCTCTGTTATTTTCTTGTTTGTGTTGTTTTGAATTATTTTCATTATTGCAAATTCACAATTTCTTTGCAGGAATCTTTTAAAGCCACTTGCTCATTTTAGTTAAAATCAGATAATATAATCCTAAACTCCGTGTCACTAGGCACAAATACCAAGGCATCACGACACCCTGGACGTGAAGGAAAGGTGGCCCCAGTGTATTGTAGGGCTCCCACTCTCTTTCAGCGTCATTGGTGACTTGTGGCTGCCTAGCATTTGGGCTGAGTCTTGAAAATAGGTAATAAAGAAGTACATTAGAAATTCTAACATTTTTTTCTTGCCTTGTATGCCTTGATTAGTAAAGTGTAATTGGACATAATTGGGCTTTTACTCTGAGTTGGGCTCTGACGTAAAGTGTTTTAAGACCTCAAATCTTCACTTTGGCTAAACAGAATTTGTGGGGTAAGATCGGGAAAAAATCCCCAAAACGCTTGTTTTTTTTTTTTTTCTTCCACTGTTTAAACTTACCATCAGATCAGTTCTACCCCGACATTTGGATGAGAGTTGAGGCAAGACCATAATTTCTTTAAGGTTACTTTCAAAATTTTTTCTGTTCATCTCTATTCCCCGTACACAGTCTGTTCAGTACTCAATGTGTCCAGGTCAATATGTTGTAACAAATATATCATATTTTATTTAAAGTGGAAACTTTACTCTTTCTCCAGATTCTCCTGTTTCCCCAAGTTATGATTTTACCTTATTTTTTCTATATTGCTAACCTTGACCTCTGACTTCTTCAGGGCACAAGGTTTGGTCAAGGAGGGATAGGTAAGGAAGCAGAAAGATTCTTCCTCGACTAGTACTTTTTGGTGATCTAGCATCAGTGCTCTGCAGATTTGGCAGACGTTTAGTGCTAACCTTTTCTTACTCAAAAAATTTCTTTGGGGTATTTTTGGAGCTTCGCTTGTTCTCTGGGAACTCTAACTTGTGATTCTTTGGCTGTAGAAAAATACATCCTTTTCAGTTGTCTGTCTACCGCTTATTCGTTGGACCTTTGGTAAATGCCAGGATAAGTCTAGTTTCCTTTGCTGAGATCCCCAGCCCTCTGGGTGGGGATCTGGGACAACCTCACCTGACTTTCTATGGGGATTAGGTAGTTACTTCCCAAATTGCAGCCTCTGCTCTGCTGCCAGGTTTCAAGCTGACTCTCTTTAGATTTCTCTCTTTAGAATTCTTGTTGGAGATTTCTCTGGTATGAGTTAGGCACCAAGCCACCACGTTCCCCCAAGCTCCAGGGGACATTCACCATGCTCTTTGAGGGCTCTGTTGAAGCTGGAGATAAGGGGCTTATATTGTCCTCTGCCTTCTTGGGGAACTTAGGGGGTTGAGGAGCTCAGCACTGTCGGGGTCCAATCAAACTCCACTCTTAGTCCCAATGTTTTACTTTTTATTCTGTGATGTGGGTGAGAAGTTAAGAATCCCAACAAGTGAAGTTTGGCTGCCTTTTTTGTAAGTCCTGTGTGATGATCATGCACTTGTCTTTGGAATATGGTATCTATAGTTTTGTGCTTCAGTTGAAACCAAGACAGATAGTTACATTTTAAATCCAATTTGATCCTTACCTAAACCCTAAGAAGTGTGCATGCTCCTGCTATTGCCCACATTTTACCGATGACAAAATGGAGGGACAGAGGGGTCAGTTAACCTTCCCAAGACCACTCAGCTTTGTAGGTCCCCATCTTGGGTGAGAAGTCATGTCTGGAGATCCAGTTTTGGAAGTTGAGGCCCACATGTGGGTTACCCTCTCAGATCCAATCATCAACCCAGCTCCCCAGGAGCCCTGGGAAGGGGCTAGGGAGGAGGCATTCCCTTCTGCCTTCTGGCCCAGATGTGGTCCACGGTCCCGTGATCCACGCAGAAAGTTCCAGAGGGTGAGCTTGGTAACAAGCTGCTAGAAGGTCACTCTCTCTGATCTCTTTCTCCCGAGTGTGCTCCTCAGATGTAAATAATTTACAATGGCCACAATTAGAGAATGCACGACGTGTGGGATGAACCCTAGTCCCTTAATAACGCTGCAGGCTTATATATAGCTCAGTACAGCCAAGGGCCCCCACGTGTTCCCCACACCACGGCCAGTGTCAGTGGCTCCGGGACACCCACAGCTCTGCACAGCAGAAGCGGGTCTGTGACTCACCGAAGGTCACAGGAGGTCAAGAGCAGCTCTCAGAATAGAACCAGCCTCTCTTTCACAGGCTCTAAACTCCAGTGGCAGGAAATTCCCTTTGTGAATCTTTTGGAAGAACAGCAGTTCTGAAATGCATAATGGTAGATATTATATTCAGTACTGTCTCTAGGACACGGAAATTGGTAGATAAGGCCCTTGAGCAAGGGAGTTCTTATTTGTAGTACATTTATTGTTTGTTTGTTGATTTTAGAGGCAGGAGGCAAGTGGCCAGTGGCTCAACCAAAGGGCTACAAGGGACAGTTAAGTTGGATTCTGCAATGTTGATAAAAACATGGAGATGGATGTAGATGAATGATCTTCCTAAGCAGAGTCGTGTAGCACAAGGGTCCATCCCAGCCTCCACTGCCCAATAGGAGAAAACCAGCCGCATGGGTAATTTTAGAGTTCCTAGAAGACATATCAAAATAATTAAAAAAAAAACCCAGGTGAAATTCATTTTAATATTTCAGTTTAACTCACTATATTTAAAATAACAATATTTCAACATGTGATCAATATAAAGTATTAGTAAGATGTTTTAAATTCTGTTATTCCTATTAAGTCTTTGAAACCCCATGGGTGTGTCTTTTATGCATATAGTGCATCTGTACTTGGACTAGCCACGTTCAAAGCTCTTGAAAGCAGCATGTGGCCGGGTGCTCCTGAATGGGACAGCAGAGCCTCCGTTCCAACTCTGCCTTTGCCAGCTTTGTGATGTTGGGCCCGTTACCTAATCTTTCTGAGCCTTAGTTTCCCTTTCTCCCCATGTATAAAACGAGGACCATGACCCCCACCTCTCACGATATTCCCACAAGATCACATGTGTAAAGCGACCAGTGCAGCTCCTGGCACATGGGAAATGCTCATTTAATGTGTGATTCCTTCCTCAGAATGGCTTTTATGGCAACTAAACTAGAAGCTCCCTGCGGGAGACTGAAATGCTACCTGGCCTCTGGTTACAGCCACACCTACACCGACCCTTGCACTCTCTCTTTCCCGTCCTTCCACCGACATTTCTTTTTCCCTGAGGCACCTGCACCATTTATTCTTTCACTTCCTTCAGGTCTCTGCTCAGAATCCCCCTTATCAGGGATGCTTTTCCTGAACACCTGTATCAAAAGCATCACCCACACTGATTTTCAAAAGAGCACTCCTCACCTCCACACAGAGCTGTTGCTCCTTTGCTTCCTCCTGTCTCCTCCCTCATGGAAAATAAGCTTCCTGAGGGTCCCGTCTGCTGTTGAATTTCTATCTTCTACATTAGTGCTGGCGTGTAAGAGGTGTTCAGAGTGTTAATGGGTGAATGGATGAATTTACTGAGCATCCACAATGCTGTGACCTTCATGTGCATTCAGAAAGGACATGCACAATTCTTGCTTGGTGAGGAGGAGAGACCCACTGTTTTAGGGCCCCTGTTTTCACCAACCCCCCTACGACCCTATGTGCTACCCTCAGCACACACCCCATTGCTCTGGCTCTCCCTGGCTGCCTTCTCCCACCCCTGAGGCTTTTTGTATGCTGCCTGCTTTGCTGGAATTTCCTTTTCCCCATCTCTGCTTAATCAAACCTTACATGCTCTTTAAGGCCCTGCTCCAATGCCACCTCTTCTATGGGACCCCTCCAGACCTCTTGGCTCTATTTCTCCATTGGACTTTATTTCTTTGCTATGGTACTTATGGCAACATATTTCATATTAGAATTGTTCATGCGTGGGGGTGACTCCCCCAGTGTATTCTGAACCTCTGGAGGGCGGGATCTAATTTCAGCTGAGGTGGGATGGGGGTAGGGGATGTATAGGAAATTGTGTAGACTTTGTAAAGAGATCTACACAGGTTAGTATCCTGAATCAAATGCTTAGGAGTTGCGAGCTTTGGAAAGTTTTTAATGTCTCTGATTCCCAAGGTACTTCTCTGTTAAATGGGACAGCTGCACCCACCTTGTGGGATACGCCTTTATTAATATTTGCTCTGAACTGGCTGCTTTGGGAACTACCAAGGCATAATTTAAAGCCAAGCACATAGTAGATACTCAATAAATATCAATCATGTGACCCCTATATTATCCCGAATCTCCAGCACAGTGAGTGCTAATACGATCTTGTTTATATAATGGGAGTCGCTGTCTGTCATTGTATCTCATATTACAACATTTAGGTAACATATGTACTAGTCCTTGTTCTAGCCTGACAAAATATCCCTTTCTATTACACTGTACTTTATAAAAACTTTCATTTTCATTTTTAGTGCTCTGTGGATTTATTGTAATTTTCTGAGTCAACAGAGATATATTCTGACTTCTCCCATCAAGCACTCATCTCTACTTGATGAAATGCAGATTGTATCACAGACTCAGACAACAAAGCAGTTTTCAAACACAGCCACCTATACCCAGCGCCCTGCCAAGACAGGTGGCAGAATGAGATTCTAGCCTAATCTGCCCCCCAGCTCATGATCTATAAAAAGGAGTTGGGTTAGAGCAAGGTTTCTCAACTTGTGCACCACTGACATGCTGGATGCAGTATTCTTTGTTGGGGGGAGGACTGTCCTGTGAATTGTGGGATGTTTAGCAGTGTCCCTGGCCTCTACTCACTAGATGCCAGTAGCATCTCCTCATTTGTGACAAGTAAAGATGTCCCCTGGGGGGCCAAATGGTCCATACTTGGGAAGTACTTGGTTAGGTTTTTCAAATTTCAGTGAATTCGAGGATGTAGACTGAGTTCTCGCTCTCTCATAGAGACACGCACATCCAAGCTGCTGTTTCACGTATAGCCTTGTTCCGCTTTTGAGAGCTGCAATGTTCTGAATCTTGTTGCCTTGCAAACGGTCTAACAGCTGAGCGTTCTCTCACAGGCTCCCACCCTGCTCCCATTCACAGCAGCTATGTAGAGGGGCTGTGGGTGACACACTGTGACTTCAGTGTGTTGTAGTTCACCACTTGGATCTCTAAACAATTGCCTCCACCCCCTGCTGGCACTCAGGTGGGCTCTGGCAGACAGTTTTGGCAGCTGCAGTTGTTGCAGTTCTGCACTCAACACATATGGCTTTGCTTTGGGATCAGAGCAAAACTTCAGGCCGCAGCTTTTGCCAGCCCACTCCTCTGCTCACGTGCCTTTCTCCTTTGCCCTTGCCAGCCCACTCCTCTGCTCATGTGCCTTTCTCCTTTGCCCTTGACAGCTGGGGCTTGTAGCAACTAGTGGATTTTTGTAGGAACTCATGATAAAATGGAACAATTGGGTAACAGAGTAAAATATCCAATTGAGCAGGAAATCTACATCTGTCTCCTTTTAATTTTCTCTTTCTTAGCTTTACTTTACCTTCCATATTCAGTTGGAAGAGTACACAAACAAGGTATCATATTTAATTATATATATCGTATTACAGTTGACAAAATGCGTTCTCACCATATTTTTAAATGACAGACATAAAATTCCGAGATCTAGGAAGGAGACATGATTGTCCAGAGTCATGCATCTAGTCAAGAGTAGAAACCATTTTCTAAAGATTCTTTCCAGTGAAAGGCTCACAGCCCAATGAACAAGACATATGGAGATGTTGAGGGTTGGGTTTCAGACCACTGCAATAAAATCAAAATCACAAAAAAGAGGATCCCACAAATTTTGTGGTTTCCTAGTGTGTGTAAAAGTTATGTTTATGCAATACTGTAGTCTGTTAAGTGTGTGGTAGCATCATGTCTCAAAAACAATGTACATCCATCAGTTGCAAAAGCTTTATTGGTTAAGAATGCAAATGATCATCTGAGGCCTCAGTGAATCATAATCTTTTTGTTAGTGGAGGATCTTGCCTTGATTGATGGCTGCTGACTGATCAGGGCAATCATGGTTTCCGAAGCTGTGGGTGGCTGTGGCAATTTCTGAAAATAAAACAATAATGAAGTTTGCTGCATAAATTAACTCTTCCTTTCACAGAATGTTTTTCTGTAGCATTCAATGCTGTTTGATAGCATTTTTTAAAATTTTTACACGTTTAAAGGCTATTCTTTCAAGATTGGAGTCAATCCTCTCAAACCCTACTATTGCTTTACCAATTAAATTTATGTAATATTCTAAATATTTTGTTGTCATTTCAACAATGTTCACATCATCTTCACCAGGAGTTGATTCCATTTTAAGAAACTACCTTTTTGTCCATCCATAAGAAGCAATTTCTCATTCATTCAAGATTGATCATGAGATTGTAGCAATTCAGTTATGTTGTCAGGCTGCACCTCTAATTCTAGTTCTCTTGCTGTTTCCACCGCATCTGCAGTTACTTTCTCCACTTAAGTCTTGAACCCCTCAAAGTCATCCAGGAGGATTGGAATCAACTTCTTTCAAACTCCTGTTATTGTTGACATTTTGACCTCTTACCAATCGTGAATGTTCTTAATGGTATCTAGAATGGTGAATCCTTTCCAGAAGGTTTTCAGTTTACTTTTCCAAGATCCATCAGAAGAATCACTATGGCAGCTATAGCAATACAGAATGTATTTCTTAAATAACAAGACTTGAAAATTGAAATCACTTCTTGATCCATGGGCTACAGAACAGATATTGTTTCAGCAGGCACGAGAACACGTTAATCTCTTTGTTCAACTCCATCAGAGTGTACAGGTGTCTAGGTGCATGGTCAATGAGCAGTATTATTTTGAAAGGAATTCTTTTTTCTAAGCAGTAGCTCACAACATTGGCCTTAAAATATTCTGTAAACTATGTTATAAACAGATACGCTGTCCTCCAGGCTTTGTTGTTCCATTTATAGAGCACAGGCAGAAGGATTTAGCATAATTCTTAAAGAATTTTTGGAATGATAAACGAACATTGGCTTCAACTTAAAGTCACCAACTTTATTAGTCTCTAACAAGAGAGCCAGCCTGTACTTTAAAACTGTGAAGCCAGGGATTGACTTCCCCTCTCTAGCTGTGAAAGTCTTAGCCATTGTCTCCTTTCAATATAAGGCTGTTTTGTTGAAGTTGAAAATCTGTTGTTCAGTGAAGCCATCTCCATCAATAATCATAGCCGTATCTTCTGGAGAACTTGCACTTGGTCCTTCACCTTGCACTTGTATGTCATGGAGACGGCTTCTTTCCTTAAACCTCATGAACCAACCTCTGCTGCCTTCAAGGTTTTCTTCTGCAGCTTCCCCACCTCTCTCATTCATCATGGAACTGAAGAGAGTTGAAGGGTTGCTCTGAATTAGGCTTTGGCTTAAGGGAATGTTGTGGCTGGTTTGATCTTCTACCTGGATCAGTAAACCTTCTCCATATCAGCAACAAGGCTATTTTGCTTTCTTATCATTTGTGTGTTCACTGGAGTAGCACTTTTAATTTCCCTCAATAACTTTTCCTTTGCATTCACAACTTGGCTAACTGTTTGGTGCAAGAGGCTCAGCTTTTGGCCTGTCTTAGCTTTCCACATGCCTTCCTCATTGAGCTTTTGATTTAAAGTGAGAGACATGTGACTCTTCCTGTCACGTGAACAATAAGAGGCCATTGTGGGGTTATGAATTGGCCTGATTTCAATATTGTTATGTCTTAGGGGATAGGGAGGCCTGAAGTGACAGAGAGAGATAAGGGAAGAGCTGGTCAGTGGAGCAGTCAGAACACACCCATTTATTAAGCTTGCCATCTTATATAGGCACAGTTTGTGGTGTTCCAGAACAATTACAATAATAACATCAAAGGTCACTGATCACAGATTATATAAAAGATATAATGATAATGAAAAAGTTTGAAATGTGGGAATTACCTAAATGTGACACAGAGACACAAAGTCAGCACGTACTGTTGGAAAAAATGACACTAATAGACTTGCTTAGTCCAGGGTTGCCACAAACCACAAACCTTCAATTTGTAAAAAATAATAATAATAATAATATCTGCAAAGTGCAATAAAGTGAAGAGCAATAAAATGAGGCATGCCTGTAAATGTAATACAAGATCGTAAGTGTTAACACACAGGTACAGGAAATGAGCATCTACAGCTAAGAGGAAGAGACAACTCACACTTTTTAAAAAAGGAATAGATAAAGAACATGACCTTTGGGGATATGACCTCAACTGGCTACTGATGGGTAAATGGGATTTGGCCAGTTAGTGGGGACAATGTGAACTACACTCCCTGACAGGGACAAAATTGATAACATCAGTATCAACATTCATTATCCTCATCGTTATTTATGCCATTTATCGAACACTTACTATATGCGAGGTGCATAAAATATGTCATTTAATTGTCATAATAGTTCTGGGTGTAAGTGCTGGTGTTAGCCACATTTGACAGATGAGGAAACTAAGGCTCTGAGAAGTTAAATAACTTGCCTGAAATAATACTGCCTATAACTGATACAAACTAGATCCAAAGCTACCATTCGATATGGAATAAAGTAAAGCTCTTTTAGAATAAGTAGAGTGGGGTCATAGAAAGTACAGTGTTAAGTTATAAGTAGATTGATGATGAGGTGATGAAAACAAAACTTGTAAATTTCGTTTCCAAAATTGGCATGGCCTTGTGATTTTTCACTTATCCTCCCCACAAAGAACCTCTGCCTAATCTCCCTCAGTCTCAAGCATTTCCCAGCACAGTGCCAGTGTGCCGCGACACCACCCTTTAAAAGAGACCTTACAGGACTTCACCTGACCCCTTAGCCTTCAGTTTCCATATGAACACTGGGGAATCTTGCGGCTCAGAAGCACTGACAGATGAATTCTCTGGACATGTTTCCTGGGTTTGGGAGACATTCCACTGAGCATTGCAGAAGTGGATTCTAGCAAGGTCCAGGAACTCTTCATCTTTAAGGTGTCTAGCCCAGAGGGTCATGATACTAATCCATCACAAAGCTTTGTGCATTCATCAGATCATGCCAGTGCAAAGTGTGTGTTTGGTGGGCTCATGTCTGTGTGAGAGTAGAAGAGAAAGGAGCTCTTGTTTATTGAATCCTGGTTATGAGAAGCATGTTTTTTGTAAAGACAGTAGATGCAACAAATATTTGAGCTGTCTTCCTGTCCCTTACTGGCTGTATAAAACCTGTTTCTGTGTTATTTCCTTTCTTTCGTTCTTTCCACACTTCTGCCTTGAACATCTGCAATGTGTCAAGTACAAACATAGAGAAACATAAGCCCATCTTCATTTTTACAGATGAGGAAACTGCATCCCCAAGAGACTCGGCAGTTTGCACATGTTCACATAACATGTGAACAGCAAAGCAGGAATGTGGGCCCAGATTTCCATAAACTCTATGTTTTTAACCAGAAACTCTACTGATTTTTGTAAACCTGAAAGCATTCTACTGATATAAGATATTATTGTGCAGATGTGTTAATAATATTTTTTCTTTTCCTTTGTCTTTCTCTTTCTTTCACTCCTCTTCCCTTTTCCTCTTTCCCTCTTTTGCCTCCTCCTTTCTTTCTCTCTTTTTTATTGTTTTTTTTTTTCTATAGGACTCCACAGAATGGAGCAAGAATGAGAGGAAAAAGGCCGGCAGAAAAGCATGAACTGGAGGTTTGTTGAGCTCCTCTACTTCCTGTTTGTATGGGGCCGTATCTCAGTGCAGCCCTCCCACCAGGAACCAGCTGGGACAGACCAACATGTCTCCAAGGAATTTGATTGGCTCATTTCAGACAGGGGGCCTTTCCACCACTCCAGGAGCTACCTATCCTTTGTGGAAAGACACCGTCAAGGATTTACAACCAGATATAAAATATACAGGTAAGATCTGCGCCTCGATAGCCCTTGCCTTTCATTTATATTGTGCTTTGTCGGGTCAGGCATTGGCATAGCCCTTGCTGGAGGGAGAAATGTCTGAGTCAAGAGATCCTGCCTCTTCCACAAGCTGTATTCCACTTTCGATATCTTTTACTTTGCACAAGAAATTGACAATTACAAAGAGAAGATCAAATAGCTAATATTTGCGTACTTACTATGTGCTGGGCATGGTGCTTGATACTTATTTTACATTATCTCATTACACATTTGAATAACCATCAGATGTAGGTTTTATTTGTTTTCTCCACTTTGCACATTAGGTGATTGAGCCTCGTCCAGGTTAAATAACTTCTCTAATGTCAAGAGTGGTTGGACTGGGATTCAAAATCTGGTTTACTGGCATCCATAGGCTAATGATTATAGTCAACCACATGAGGTGTAAGCAGGATTGCTTTGCAAATGCTACTAATGTACCCCATATCCTACCCAAACCTATTCACGCATTTGGAAAAAAAGTAGGGGCACTCAATGAACAACCTTTTCTTGAGTCGTTCTGTGCTGATTCTTAGCCTATTGAAATCCCAATCATCCAAAATGGGCTTAGCCCAGAGTTCTTTCCTCTTTGAAACTATCTCAGGTCCTCCACATTCCACTTAATCACTGTCTTCTTGACATACCCACAGCTTCCTCCACTTGTATCTCTTTCATTTTAAGCCATTTGGAACTAGAGTGCTTTCTTGTATTTTTTTCTCACCTAAGTGGAAACTTTGTGAGGGAAAGGCTTATATATAGAATTCATTTCTGGATCCCCTAAGTGATTTTTGCTCAGCCTTGTTGTTATCATAAGTGCACAATAGATGTTGTGGACTTGAATTGGAGAATACGAAAAAACTCTCTCAGTTGTAGTCTTTGCCTTAAAGTCAAGGAAGGAAGGGCAAGTCCTAACACTTCTGGACCAATTAGAAAAAGAGAGCCAGAAAATGGAGCATGGGAAAGAACCCCAGCCTGCAGCAGAGAAGGCATGAATTCAAATCTTTAATCTTCTAAGTAGTCTATATGAAAAACTGGCATGTCTTGCTTGCACATTTTGTGGTATTGTAGACTGAGGATAAGTGATTTCTGAAATCCCTACCAGCTGTGACTGCCTGTGACTCTATACTGAATATTCAAATTCTAGTTGGAAAGTTGGCTCACTAGTTACTGAGGTCTTACAGTGGTTCTGCCTATGCAAGAGTTTATGGCTGAACTTTCTGTGAACCTTGAGGAGTGGTGAAAAATCACGGAGTTATTGGGGAAAGGTGCTTCTGGGCATGATGAAATGCAGGAATACAAAGGAAAATGAATATAGTGTGTGTACAAGAAGGAAAAAAAAAGCAAACGGATGAGCAATATTGGGTGTTTCTTCCCTCAAAAGAGAAGAATATCAGAATTTCAAAAATATAATTATTAATTCAAAGGGCTACTAACCTTTGGGAGGAGAATCCTAAATCACCCACAGGCAGAAGTTACCTACTTAATTTCTAATTTAGATCCTTAAAATAGTTTTTGGCAGCATATAGCCATTGCTCTTTGTGATTATGCATAAATTGAATATAGGTGCTCACTGACTATTTGACAGAACGTGCTGATATCTGAAATTCTTGGTATTGGGGAAGATACAGGATTGGAACACTGGGTTTAGGAGAACATAAGAAGTGTTAGAGATCTAATATCTTATTCTGTCTGTGTTTTGTCAAATAATAACAACCTCTTGGTATGACTTTGCCTTCCGTTTAAAACTCCTAAGGACACTTTAAGTTTGGGGCGACTGGGATTTATATTTCCATTCTAAGGAACAGAAGATGAGTGACTTGAATAAAGTCATGTAGCCAAGAAAAGGTGGTGCCTGGACTGGAGACAAAGTATGACTGTAAGTCCCTAACCACACTGATGAGTATGCTGGAATTAGAGGCATCCATTTTTTGTTTTTAAATGTTTGTTAGCAAGTATTGTATGCCTCATCCAATGCTAGACACAGAGGATAAGAGGGCCTGAGGACAAATAATCATAATATCACACAGCGGTGGCTATAATGCAGTATTACAAGGAAAGCTATGGCCCATGTGAGATACTCAATGCATGTTTGTTACTACTGTTGAAATAACTTAAATAGGTATCCTGAATAATACCATAGCTGCCGAATGCTCAACAGTAGCATTGTTTCAGTGGGCACTTATAATGTGCCATGAAGGGAGGATATTTGGTCCTCATAAGACACTCTGTGAAGTGGGCAGTGCCTTTTACAGATGAGAAAACCAGTATTGGGGGAGGGTGAGTGCATTGCCATAGGTCATCCACCTGGTAAGGAGTGGAGCTGGGGTCCAGACATTGACCTACCTGACCCCAAAGCCCTCCTTTCACCCACCATGTTGAATACCTTGCCCCAATCTGACTTCCCAATGTAGAGTGTTTCAGAGCTCTGAAAACGTTCTTCCAAACATTCTTTCTTATAACCACTTTGTGAATATTTGGAGGGAAGCTTTAGAGTTGTGGAGAGGCAAAAAGTTGCTAATGAGGTTGGGAGTCAGGACAACTGGATACTAATTCCAGTTCTTTATGCACTGGTCTTGTGACATTAGGTAAGCTCCCTCCTCTCCTGGATCCTGCTTTCCTCTTTTATCAAATGATACGGTTGATGTGGATCAGTGGTTTTCACCTATGCTATTTGAAATCCTGAGGATTAATTAAAGTAGCCATAGAAATCGCTCTAAGGTGGAGAGAGAGGCAAAGGGGGTGATCAGGCAGAGTTCCCGGGCTGACACCTCCCTTATGCAAGAGGAGATTTGCATCTGCTTTTGTGTTCAGATTTCACATGCATTACTTTGGATTCTACTACTAAAACAAAGTTTGCAATCATCTAGCAAGCTGATTTCTAAGATCCTTTCTAGCCCCAAAATTAAGTATGAGATTGAACCAAGGTCACATGGTTAATTAAATGATGGAGTTCAACCCACAAGTCAGGCCCCTGGCCATCTAGTTACTCCTTCCTTCCTTTATTTAATCCTCAAATAATTATTAAGCACAAGCTGCGGACCCAACACTGTGTTTAGGGCAGATGATACGATGATGAGTAAAACAAACATGGTCCTTGCTCTCATGGGAGAGACTGACATTAATTAAACACAAGCATGCACACATGCATAAACACACACTTATATGTATAATAACTGCTAGAAAGAAAAGACTATAGGAAAGGTATAACTGGGAGATGATAAATACCACAAATGTAGATTTTGCACCTACAATGTGCGAGGATTAGGTTGAGTTCTTGTCATAATCTGCACATGGAAACACACGCAAGTGGGTACCCAGACACATGTACCCATCCAGGTACAGACCAGATCAGAAGCCAGCTAGGATGTGCTCACTGGGGCACTTGTCCATTAACACGTTTTCCTTTCTGCTTGCCACTTTTTTTTTAAACACTAAAGCTTGTCCACAGGCAATTTCGAGTGTGTCTGTCTTGTTGTATGTTAACACGGGCACAGCACATTATAAACTTGACATTTACATCATGAAAGACATGCCTAACTACCATACTGCCATATTATCTGACTCTGGAGAGCCAGCCTAACTGACCTGTCCAGACCTCAAGCCTTGGCTAGTTCACTCCTCTTTAGAATCCACGCTGGAACATAGGGCGATTTGGAAGCTTCAGAAAAAAACAGGGAGGACGTCTCTCCTCCTCATTTAAGGAGGCTAAGGCCATCTTCCTCTTGCATATGCACACAGAGGCTGGCTTTAGCTCGTAGAGTCATGGTGGGGAGCCACTGCCAGGAGCAACAAGTGAGATCCTTTCAAATTAAATCCCCCTCTTATGTTGTTTCACAAGCCAAGCAATAAGTGCACACACGCAATGGTTTGGGTGCACGAGGACATGCTCTGTCACTCACAGGCTTGAGCTGCCACATGGAGGCTGTGCCCTGGCTCATGAACCTGCCAGGACACAGTGGCAGCACTATTGACCTCAGAGTCAGGGAGCCTGGGTGCTGTCTAGCTCCTGGCTTCATGATTTTTGCCAAATAATGGAGCTTTTTTGAGCCTCCATTTCCTTATCTGTAAAGTGAGACCTCTAACTAAAGTGGTCTCCAAGGTCCTTCCCATTTCTGAAATTCCGTGATTCTGTGAAATATTGTTGTTTGATAATACTGCCTGTGGTGTGGAGAGGACTCTGGCTTTTGAGTCTAGAGATTCATGTTTTGTTCATGTTGGAGCCACTGTCTAGCTTTCTCATCCTGGGAAAATTCATTCGTACAGCATTCACTCACTTATACATTCA
The DNA here is from genome assembly GCA_963575035.1 of Avahi laniger. Taxonomy (NCBI): domain Eukaryota; kingdom Metazoa; phylum Chordata; class Mammalia; order Primates; family Indriidae; genus Avahi; species Avahi laniger. Next base: position 33,117 of record CAUYSK010040675.1, on the reverse strand, counting down.
TTGTTTTAGAATCTAACACCAATTATATTCCATATTCTGTGCTATTATTTGGTAACATAGAGATGACCAAAAGAAAACAATAAATCATACCCATACATGCCCCCCACAACATACAGTCCACACCTCCTTGCCCAGCAAACTCAGAGTTGAAGGTGAAGGATAGATTGGGGAAATAAAGTAAATAAACAAATGATGATCAGTCCATGGATAGGAGCAACCCCTCAGATATTCAGTTTTCTCCCTTGTAGAAAGGGAGTCTGTCCTCCCTACTAGGTCAAATGAGATACAGTTTTTGTATGAGAATGCTTTGTAAAATTTAAATTATCTTATGTCTGGAATTTTTTTTTCCTTAGGATTCTAAGTCAGCATTGTAATAGAATGATTGATTTTTACTTCCTGTTAAGACCATACACATATTTGTCGTTAAATACTCACAACCGTTCTGTGAGGGACATACATTTATTGTCCCAATTTAGCAATGAGAAGACTAAGGCATCCAGAGGCTAAGCAGGTTGCTCACATCACATCGCCAGGAAGTGCAAGAGCTGAGATTCAAAAGCTGGCTCCGAGACTCTGAACCGGAGCCTTTAACTCTATGTGGTCCTGACTCTCTCTGGTTCTTAGTTACCTGGTTATTAGCAAATACCAAGAGACTTCCTTTGACTGAGGGCAAATCGCAGCCTCTCTGAGTCTCATTTTTCTCCTTTGTAAAATGGAGATGATATTAAATGTCAGGTATAGTTGTGTTGAGAAATAACTTAGATAGCAAATATATAAAGCTTGGAATTTTGCAGGAGCTTTGTAAATGAAGGGTTCTCTCCTCCACCCCAGGGAGTGATTGCTTCCTGGAAATTATTTCTTTTCTTCTCATGATAATTTAAAAATCAGTTTGGTGCAAAGGCGTTGCCTGTATTTCCACTGCCTTTTTGTGTTTTATTTTCTGTTCATTTTTTCCTGACTTCAAGGTCATCAATAGCTGCTGTAAATTTAGCAGTTATTTCAAACGTGGTTTTAATAAGATAATTATGGTACCATTCGGAGGCTTTAGTTACAGAGAGTCAGGACATAAGGGAGATGCTGGTAATGTTGGTCACTGTGTCACAAGAGGTGGTTTCATATTGAGCGTTTTTCCCTGCAGGTTGTAGAGCAAGTGGTTTGTGGCTTCTGTTACATCTCCCTTTGAGCTCTAAATGTGTACCTGAAAGTAGAGTGTAAATCAAATTTTGGTAAACCAAGTCTAATTGCCTAGCTGTCTTAAATATTTATGTCAGAGTTGTATGAATCTCAGTTCTAATCTGCTGTCCTGATGGTTTGTTCTTGTGTTTCACAAAATATCTGTAAGAGGTTTTGCGGTAAGGCTGCATGGCTGTGAATGGGGCTAGGAGTGACTGGATGATTCTACCGAGATGAATGAGATGTGGTCCGTATATGGCAATCATTCAAAAGTATATGTTGGGCACCTAGGTGTGCCTGTACTGTGCACCAGAGAGTCAATGATGTACAAGATAGAAAGGTTCCTGCCCTCAAGAGGCCTGTAGACAACAGGGGTAACAGAGGAGCCCTCCACCACCCCACTTTGGAGGCTTGTGGTTGAATTTGGAAAAAAAGTCTCCAACCTTTGGATTCCAGATAGAATCTGGACATTATGCAGTGCAAGGGCTATGTTTCTATTAGGGTGACTGAAATTAGTCCAAGTCAGTATTTCTTAACGTATATTACATGGAACTCTAGTTCAATGTGATGTTAAAAGGTGTTTGTATTCTGGGGAAAAATAGGAGGAGGACCACATAGTCAAATAAGTAATAATAATGACAATGACAATGATACATTCATTGCTTACAGTGAAATTGTAGGTGCCTAGCATTGCGCTATAACCAATATAGAAATTATCCCAACTGATCCTTACAATAATCTCGTGCAGTAGATCTTGCTATTATTTCCATTTACATAATTTCTGCAAGGTAAAAGAGTTAATTGGTGGTGGGGTATGGTCTGTCGCAGGCAAGCTTGATTCTAGAGCCTGCATCCTGGACCACATTCTGCTGCCTTCCAAATGATATAAATCTACGTGTGGGAAACCCAAAGTTGGGCTTCCTCACCACAGGGCTTTTATTAATGTTAGATTATTTAACAATCTTTGACCACACAACCTCTTTTTCTCAGGGGCACTGAAGTTCTGGTAAGCAGGCTTAGGGAATTGCTGGCTCTGCCCGGTGTAGACAGCTTGGGCGTTGCTTCTTTGGATTCCAGCCCACATCCGAGCTCTCTAAAAGGGACATCGCTTCAGTTTGGGTAACTGTTACCTGGATGAGGAGGCCAGTCTTTCTGTTGAGCTTTTGCTTAGAGTTCTTTGGTCTAAGGCTATCTCCTGGCTTATGTGAAAGGAACGGAATTAGCAGTTTCACTTTTCCCATCACAAACCTTATCTTTTGTTTTTCTTTCTTGTTTTCATTTTACATTCCTAAATTGGGCATTCTACCCTGTGGCATAGATATAGGAACTTCAACAGAGGGCAGAACCACAGTTGAGTAGTTTGGTGGGACCTGGATTCCATATGTAAAGAAGTGGTTGGACATTAGAATCAACTGCAGAGCTTGTAAACAAATGCCAATGCCTACATCCTTCCCCGGATATTTAGATTTAATTGATCTAGGATAGACATGAGCTAGAACAGTGATTGTCAATCAGGGATAATTTTGCTCCCTAAGGGGATATTTATCAATTTTGTCTGGGTGCATTTTTGGTGTCCAACTGGTGGTGGTGGTGGGTTCTTCGAACATCTATTGAGCAGAAGCTGGAGTCTGATATGCTGCTAAATATCTTAAATAGGGCCATCCTCTGTGGCAAAGAATTATCTCAGACACAATGTTAGTTGTACAGAGGTTTAGAAACCCTGCTCTAGTATTTCTTAAAAAAAAAAAAAGAAAGAAAAAAATTAATGGGAAGAATATTAGAATAAATATTCTTAGATTCTGGTCTTCATGAGTTTGAGTTGGGGAGGTATAAATATAGGTACAACTGTAATGGTTGGATTCCCTGAGTGTTTGTCCATAGGATCAAATGAGGAAGGGATTTCCCATGTTTTTAAACAGGAATGGAGGTGCATGAGCTTTTGTTTTCTACTGCAGAGAGGGAACATTTAAGATGTTTAGGTTCTGCTGTTAGGTCAAGATATACATGCCTTGAGTCATTAAAAAATAGCTTAGATCAAGTGTGTTAACAGATACTTTTTCTTCTTTTTAGAACATGCCCAGTTGGCTCAAAAGGAGATGAGAAGGGGACCATATCCCATGTTCATAGTTGTCAATTTCAGCCATTTAAGGTTGGCAGCTTCAGTGAGAGCCATGACCTGCACCCCCTGACCCTCCCCCTCCACATCTTATCTTGTACTTAATCCAAATTTCTGATCAAGATCTCCCTGAACAGAGAGGAGTGGAAAAGGATATCCAGCCTCGGCTAGTTGGTACCAATTCAAAGATAGTCTTATGTTGAGTATTTGAAATTGATCTTCCAAGTCTAAAAACAATAGCTTTATTGCTACCAAATTGGTACCTTTGCAGTATTTTATCTCTTTGCTCCATGCCATTACTGAACTGTCTTCTTTGAGTTGCAAACCATAGTTTCCTGCAGTCTCCACAGAGCAATTGTCCAGCTTTAGTCAGGAGCAGTGTCTGAAAATGGACCTACTTGCCCACCCACTCGTATGGTCAGACTGATACAGTGTCTTTAAAGTGACACAAAAGATGGCCATTGTTATGACTGCGGAGATTAGGAGGACAAATGGGGACACAGCATTTGGAACACAGGCTCTGCTCAAAATCTTGGCCAAAGAAGAGAGAGGGACTGGACCCATGATCTAGAGCACCTGCAGCTCACTCATTCATTTGAAAATGATTACAGATCTCCAAGTGGCCATGCCCTGCACTGTTTCCTGGGGAAAGGGGAAGGAAAGCCTTGATTCCTTCCCTCAAGGAACTCATGGTGTCTTTGGGAAAAACTCACTGAAAGGTGAATAACCACAGTGCCTTGTGCATTGGGCAGTGCCAGGGGTGCTGTGCAGGGGCGGGGAGCTTCCATGGCATTGAGGTGGTGAGGGTGGGGAAGGATGTGAGGAAAAGGCAAGTTTGGGAAGGCGTGCTAGAGAAAGGGGTGTCAAACAGTCTTCAGGGAGGATTAGGGTTTCATGAGAAGGCAGTGAGGAGAAAGGCATCTTAGGCAGCTGGAGTAGCACCTCCAAAGGCAGGGAGAGAGGAGAGAGCCTGGTACGACCAGACTTTGTGTGTTTCATGCATATTTTGAGTAGTACTGATGATAGTACATAAGGCTGGAGAGAAGCTTCGAGCCAATGAGAGGAATTTTAGATGGCAAATTGATTTTAACCAACCTCCAAAGTCTAGTTAATTGACAGAGTATTACTAATTAGCTATTTAGAACGGTGTTTTGTAGTTTTTTTGTTTTTACTTTTTTTAAGCTTAATCCATGTGAAGAGAAATATATTTCGCATCGATACTCCAAAAACCTAGCCAGAGATATAGATAAAAATATGCAATTGAAATAAAAATCCATGAAAACAACCTTAACCTTACTACATGGGATGCATCTTAAATATCAAGATATCATCTATTCTGTTCCATTCAAATGTAATTTATTTCTCTGATTCATTTACGTTTTTGAAAATGCTGATGCCTACCAACAAAATTGATATCAGCCTCCACTAATGCGGTCATGTTTTGGAGCAGAGGAAAATCGTGCCCTGTTTGATTAGCAGAGTTTGCAGTGGGGTCAGGTGAAGCAGGTTGGAACCTGTGCCTTGCCTGATGTGGGCAAAAGGGAAACACTGAAGTGCCTGAAACATGAGGCAGAGTGGTATATTAATACATTTAGAATTGCTCTGGCTGCAGGCTGAGGCATGGATGGGAGAAAGAGAGAAAGGGAAAGAGCGGTTAGAAAGCTGTGGCGGTAATTCAAAGGAGAGAACAGAGAAAGGGAATGCAGGAACTAAGAGGAAGCCAGTGAAGATGGACTTTATTAACCTCCGAGTACCACTCGGTGCCACCCACAGTTGCTGGACCTGCTGGTCAAGCAGCCTCGTCCTGAGAGCTTCACCTGGGCTTACCTACTCCAATTCCATCTGGGCACCCTGTGGCAGGATGCACTCTTTTCTGCAGAGTTCAACAGCTGCTGGGTACCTTCGTAGCTCTAATGAAAGGAATCAGAATGCCCAGGTTTCTGCCTCTGGGCAATTTCTTTATCTCTCAAGGCCTTTCTTCTGGGCTCAAGAATTACTGGGTCTCGTTAGCTGTGGATTCCCAGCCTGGCTTCAAGGAAGGCTTTGCATTCCACCCTTTATCTGTAACTGACTTGTCCCTGCTCACCTTGATGGAAACTTCCAGCTGCAAGTTAGTATCTAAGCTTGAGTGAACCCCACAATGGTTGCTGTAGCTTAGCAAGTCTTTAACTTGAATCCTGGCTCTCCCACTTCCTACCCATGAAATCTTAGATACATTACTTAAACTCTTTGAGCCTCAATTTCTTCACCTGCAAAATGGGGATAAATTCCAAGATTATTGTAAAGATTTAAGAAGAGAATATACAATAGCATTTAGCACAAAGCAAATTCTCAAGGACTGGTAGCTAGAACACATATGCAAAGCACTCACCCCTGGAAATTCAGCAACAGGGACTCTGAGGAGTCTTGCTGGAATATCCAGCAACAACAGTGAGGGATGATTGGTTGGTGTGCTCCATAGCGTTGGTACCCCACGAAGGTAGCCTTTGCTCCACTCTTAGACTAAATGGCACTTTTTAGAAGGAAGATAGAGAAGGAGGACCAGAGAGAGGAAGATTTCTGATCCCCTGAGACACATGTGGTAGAAATCCAAGGGCCATCATAGTGGCAAGGTATCTTTAAGCTATCAGCATGCATTGATTCATGTATACAGTACACGTCCCATGATTTGCAAGCATCTAATTTATTAATCAGCCCAGGTGATGGGAGCAGTCTGTGACATCTCATCTTCCCATTCCTGTTGCACAGTACTTGCCAGGTTGTCTTTGATGTACGATGCTCAGGGGACATTGGTCCCTCAGGGACTGCTTCTCACACAAGCACCTCCACAGCAATCAGCAACATTTCAAGACTGTGTGTGTGTGTGTGTGTGTTGGAAAAGCAACTCTGCTTTTCCTCAGATTGCAGATTTGTTGCTCAGAGAAAGCCAGCATGGTGCAACCTTCATCGCTCAGCACTTGTGACAACCTCTCTGGGACTCTAGCACGATGCCCCATTTTACATCACATTGATGGGGGAGTGTGGTTTGTGTGAGAAAGAAGGAGGTGAATACAAATGATATGAAAGATGTCTGTGCTGCTGAGTGGTTTGAGATCGTCTGACTTTATGGAGGGAAGAGCTCAGCTGTGCGTTAATGACACATATTTGTTGAGCTCCTACTAAGTGCAGGCACTGTGTTAACCTCTGGTGACACCAAAGCATTACTGATTTTTGCCCCTCAGTCGCACTGTAGGGGAGGTGGGGAGAGAGAGGCAATAAGCAGCTAAATGGGCACCTAGAAGGAGGAGTGTTGGGAAAGAAGTATAAAATGGAGCAGCAATGTAAGGAAAGGGTACTGAAAGTTGGTCTTACGAGATTAAGGAAGGCTTTCAAGAAAAAAAAATTAAGTAGGGTTGTGTGTGTGTGTGTGTGTGTGTGTGTTGAGGGAGTGTCTGGAGGGAGACAGACTTGTTCTGGGGCCTGCAAGTAATTTAACATAGGTAATAGGCAGAGAAAATTTTAGTATGTAGGCCAGAGAAATCAGTTAGTGAGGTCAGGCCATGAAGCCCTGAGCATGTTTGATAAAAGACTTTGAATTTTATTGTAAGGTAGTGGGCTCCTATGTTTTCTCATTTTAAGATATTCTCAATGTTTCAGTGATTATTTATGGGTCCCAAAGGTCAAAGAAATACTATAATACTATTTATTAAGTAATTGGATCCAAACGACTTAATAAAGTATTTATGTCCTAACAAGTGTAGTGGCCATTTGAAAAAATAACACATGCAAATTTTTTAAAATATATATTTTAATTCTATTTTATTCTTAAAGGACCACTGTTACTACTTTTAAAACTTTGCAATGTTTTCGGTTTCTCATTAATTTTTGTGCAGTGCTTTGAAATTATACCAACTGCCAAAAGCCCAGATTCACAAAGATATACCACCACTGGAAGGAATGTATTATGTTCTAATGTTGAAACTTCAAATGACATTGAGTTAGAAGTTCTTGTGAAGGTCCAATAAATATCAAATATCCTTCATTTCCCTTGAGCATTTAAAACGTCTTGCTGTGCTTCTGTGGGTTTGCTGTGGCACTCTGCCCATCTCAGCACACAATTCACGAACTACATCCTAAGGACAATAGGGAGCTCTAGAGATTGTGTTCAGAGGTGGAGCATATTCAGGCTGTCATCTTAGAAAGACTGTTCCTGCTAAAACAGAGAGAATGGATTTATGGGGGCAGGTTGGGAGAAGGTGCAAAATATATGTCACACAGGTGAGAGAGGAAAGTGCTTCAACTAAAGTAGCATCAATAGAAACTTGAGATATACATTTTAAGTTTTAATTTTAAAATAATTACAGACCTGCAAGAAGCTGCAAAGATAGTACACAGAGGTCTCATGTACTGGTCACTCAGTTTTCCTGAATGGTCACATCTTACATATGTGTGTCTGGTTCTATGTCATTTTGTCACATGTGTGGATTTGTGTACTTACCAGTGCAATCAAGACACAGAGCAGTTCCATCACCATAATGATGTCTCTTGTGCTGCCCCTTTCTAGTCAAAGCTCTCCCCTGTCCCCAAATATCCCTAACCCCATGGCCACCATTAAATTGTCCTCTATCTCTATGATTTTATTATTTTAAAAATATTATATAAATGGAGGGAACAGAAGACTCCGTATTTGTTGAGTGTTTGAATATGAAAGCTGAGAGGGAAGGAATACTCAAGAAGCCAAAGAAGTGGCAAGACTGTACCTAAGCGTTGAATCACCAGATCGAGCTTAAATCAGGAAAAAAGTGGGGGGGACAATTTTGGCTTGGTCAACTGTGTGGGTGGCTGTGTTTTTCATCAAGGGAGGGAGCCCTAGGAGGCAGAGAAACTTTTTTAGATTATACACAGTTGAAGGTGATGAGTCAGCTTTGAAAATGTTGAATTTAAACTACTTGGGACATCCAAATAGCGACCCAGGAAGCAGTTGTATAAATGGTTATGATCCTTAAAAGAGAGAGCTGGGATAAAAAAACTATAATATTCAGAATCATCAGGTTACCACTGATACTTTGGAGCTGTGCTCACTCACAGAGGAGCCTTAGCATGAGCAGAAAAAAGCATCGAGAAGTTGAGGAACGGCCAGTGGTAAAGGAGGAAAATCAGGGATGTTTGGTACCGTGGAAGAGAAATAAATGAATGCTTTAAGAAGGAGGGTGTAAGTAATCAAGGCCCATGGTGTCTGATATATTATACAAGGTAAGAACTGAAAATAGTCTTTTATAAAATCTTGACCTTGGCAAGAGTTGTTTAAGTAGATTGCCGGGGACAGAAATCAGATTGCAATGGTTGAGAAATGAGAAGGATAAAAGACATTCTATTTATGTTTTAAAAGAAGCATGGCTATGAGAAGGAGCAGAGATGTGAATGAAGTTTTCTTGATGTTCATTGGTTTCTAAGAGGGAGGGGACAGTTAAGAGACTTACCCTCTGGGACAGAGAGGGGTTATTTCTGATGCAGCAATTCCTAAAGAGGCAGGAAGGGAGAGAGAACGCAGGTGAGGGTAAGAGGAGGGATGGAGGGAAAGAGCTGAAATAGGAGGAAAGAAGGGAAAGAAAGGCGTGGGTGCAGATAAGTCTATTGATTGGACTTACAAGGATTTGAGGGGACTCCTGATGGCTTCTGTTCATTTTGTAAAGCGGGATGTGAAATAATCACTGAGGAAGGGAGTACTAGGAAGTGCCAAAAATGTTAGCAGTGTTTGGAGAAAGTTGGAAATAGTTAATGCCAAGAATTGTAAGAAGAATCTGATTAAGAAAATATAATAGGGTCACCAGAAAGCAGTTAGCGCTTTGATAACATTAGTGACTGTCAATTTATAATGGCTGTAACCTGAGCAGCTGCAATATTATGCTCCAAAATAACTGAAAATTTTAGGTAACAGCATGAATGGTGGAAGTTTTGGGTTCAACAGGGTAGGGGTTTGCCAAGTGGATGAGATGGGAGGACAATTGGGCAAGACAGTTAAGGTTGTTGGCCAAAATTTAAAAATAGGAACTACCGTATAATCCAGCAATCCCAAGACTGGGTATATATCCAAAGGAAATAAAATCAGTATGTCAAAAAGATATCTGCATTCCCACGTTCATGAAAACATTATTCATGATAGCCCAGGTAGGAATCGACCTATGTCCATCGATAGATGAATGGATGGAGAAAATGTGTGATACATACACAGTGGAATACTATTCAGCCTTAAAAAGGAAAGAAATCCTGTCATTTGTAGCAATGTGGATGAACCTGGAGGACAATATGTTAAGTGAAATAAGCCAGGCACAGAAGACAAATGACCATGTGTTCTCACTTATATGTGGAATCTAAAAAAGTCAAACTTGTAGAGGCAGAGCAAGGAATGATGGTTACAGGGGGCTGAGGGTGAGGGGCGGGGAAGTCGAGGAGATGTTGGTCAAAGGATACAAAATTGCACTTAGATAGGAGGAATAAATAAATTCAAGAGCTCTATTGTTCAACATGGTGGCAATAATTAAAAACTATAATAATTAATATTTACAATAACAGTTAATAATAATAATAAGATATTACATACTTGAAAATCACTAAGAGAATAGATTGTAAGTATTCTCACCACACCAAAAAAATGATAAGTGTGTGGGTAATGCAGATGTTAATTAGTTTTATTTAGCCATTCCACAATGTATACATATATCAAAAACATCAATTTGTGCACCAAAAATATGTACAATTTTTACTTGCCAGTTAAAATAAATAATTAATTAAAAAATGAGTATTGGCCGAAAGTACATGTATGGAAGGGGTCACTGAATCTAAGTTGGATACAAGAGGATGTGAAGACAGTAGGTAGCGGATAAAGAAAAAAGAGAGGGTCATGGGCCTGGAGGTTTTGAAGAGGTAGAAGAGCAGGTGTCATGACTGACAAGTTAGAGACTGTCAGAGTTAGGAGGGTTTTGGGAGAAGGCAAGTTCTAAAGTATCCACAGGGGGAGGTTGGGGGCTGGCAGAGGGTGGGGTGAAGGGCACTGAGATGGTGAAGGGGCCAAGAGGCTAGCGGTACCTGATGCTGGACGTGTGAAGTGAACACAGGACTTGGGGTGAAGACGCAGTCTGGAAGTCATGTGCTGAAATGCTCAGCCGACATGGAAGACTACTGTGGAAGCTGGTTACTGAACACAAGAAAGGAGTGAAGGAAGGGGGTGGGGTGAGGTGTGGGGAAACTCAACGTGTAAAAGAAGATGGAAGATTCGCATTCAAGTCCTGTTTCATTCTCTGTTAGGTCTTTGAATAGTGAACTCTCTAACCTCTCTAAGCCTCAATTTCCTCCTCCTTAAGAGGCATTTACAATCTTTTCCTCCCCAGCAGAGCTGTAGAGTGTGATGCTCAAAAGAGAAAGTGAAAGTAAATGTGCTTGGTAAACCCTGCACCATCATGTAAATATGGGTCCTATTGTTCCTGTTTTCTGGCAGAGGGGACTGCCTTTAGATTCCTTTCACTGCTCTGATGGAAGATAGTGTTTTGATACCTAATAATTGCATTCAAATGGCCTGATTTCAGAATATCATTTTAGGCTAACAAAATGAGCAGCGGCTGTAATATCAGAGATGGACTGTTAGATGTCCTATCTTTTAGATGTCCAGAATAAATGGGCGAGAACAGTTGACCCAGACAAATTGACCGATGAAAGGATAACTTGTGCTTCAACATAATGAGTTCAATATTCTTTTGATTTATGAAAAAGCACTGGGGCACCCAGGCCTGGATGCTTGTCAGCAAAAATAAAAAAAAAAGAAGATTGCACTTCCGATAGACAGCATGGAGTTCCCACTTGAACAGCTGTAGCTCAACCTGCATCATCATCATCCTCATCATTATGATCCTTACTGTTGTTGTTATTAAAAAGGACAAGGGAAGAGACTACCAGAGACAAGGAGTTTCTAAAGGGAGAGTATTCAGGAAGCAGAACCTTCTTGCCATGTAACTCTCCTTCCCTAGATGTTGCAAGTTGGACCTAAATGATCAGGATAATGGGAGAAAATCCAAAATAGAATCCAGTTGAAATTCATTTCAGAACCAAGAAGGAAGTTCAAAAATAAGCAAAGAAATGAAACTAATAAACTAGTTTGCTATGACACCGAATATAGTATTAATAGCTAAAGCTTCTACAGCTCTATTAGGTCATTTGATTCTCAAAATAACCCTTGTTACAACTACTCTCTTTAACCCCGTTTTAGAAATGAGGAAATGGAGGCTCAGAGAAGTAACATGCTCAGCGTTAACACAGCCAGGAAGTGACATGACTGTGATTCAAACCCAGAGAGTCTGGTTCCAGAGTCGGGGCTTGTAACCACTAAGGCTGTATGAGTGCTGGGAGGTGAAGGCGGAGGACCCAGGGAAGCCGGGAGCCTGAGTCCTGCTCTACCCTTGACACCGCATCACCTGTGACCTGAGCAAATTATTACCCTGAGCCTCGAGTCCCTCTATAATACTAGCATTTTGGATAGAATGATTGCCAAAATACTTTCCATTTTTTTTTGTCTTTTCAGCTTTATTGAGGTACAATTGACAAATAAGAATTATATATTTAAGGTATACAACTTGATGTTTTGATATATGTATACATTATGAAATGATCACCACAATCAAGCTTGGTAACACATCCATCGCCCACATAGTGACTATTTTTTTTCTCTCTCTCTTTTGTGGTGAGAACACAAAAGATTATTCTCTTAGTAAATTTCAAGAATGCAATATAGCTATAGTTACTATGCTGTATGTTACATCTCCAGAACTTATTTATCTTACATAACTGAAACTTTGTATCCTTTCACCAACCTGTCCCCCCTTCTCCCTTGCCACACCTCTGGCAGCCACCATTCTATTCTCTGCTTCTGTGAATCTGATTCTTTTGGATTCCACATGTGAGAGCATGCAGTGTTTCTCTTTCTGTGTCTGGCTTGTTTCGCTTAGCATAATGGCCTCCAGGTTCATTCATGTTGTTGCAAATTCCAGGATTTACTTCTTTTTAAAGGCTGTGTGTGTGTGTATCTTAGTATCTTTATTCATTTGTCGATGGACATTTAGGTTGTGTTCATATTTTGGCTATTGTGAATTATGGTGAAATAAACATGGAGTATAGGTATCTTTTCAACATACTGATTTCATTTCCTTTGAATATCTACCCAGAAGTGGGATGGCTGGATTATATATTTGTTCTAGTTGGAATGTTTTAAGACATCTCCATACTGTTTTCCAAATGGCTGTATAAATTTGCATTCCCACCAACGGTGTACCAAAGTTCCCTTTTTTCCACATCCTTGCCAACACTTGTTATCTTTGTCTTCCTGCAGTAACCATTCTAACAGGTGTGAGGTGATATCTCACTGTGGTTTTGATATACATTTCCCTCATGCTTAGTGATATTGAGCCCCTTTCATGTACTTTTTGGCCATTTGTATGTAACCTTGGTAAAAAGCATCTCTTTCAGATCCTCGGCCCATTTTTAAAATTAGGTTATTTATTCCTTTTGCTATTCAGTTGTTTGAATATCTTTTATATTTTGGATATTAATCCCTAATCAGATATATTGTTTGATATGTTCACAATGTCAGGTAAAATAAAAACAAAAAAGAATGATACAGGGTTTGCAAATATTTTCTCCCATTCTATACGTAGCTTTTCATGCGATTGTTTTCTTTGCTATGCAGATGCTTTTTAGTTTGATGCAATGCCACTTGTCTATTTTCGCTTTTGCTGATGGTGCTTTTAGTGTCATATCATAAAATCATTGGCCAGACCAATGTCAAGGAGCTTGTCCCCTGTGTTTTCTTCTAGCAGTTTTATATCTTATTTTTAAGTCTGTAATCCATTTTGAGTTGATTTTTGTATATGGTATGAGATAAGAGTACAATTTCATTTTTTTGCATGTGGATACCCAGTGTTCCTAACAATATTTGTTGAAGAAAGAATCTTTTCCACATTCTGTGCTGTTGGCAACTTTGTTGAAGATCAGTTGACCATATATGCCTGGGTTTGTTTTCTGGTCTTTCTATTCTGTTCCATTGGTCTATATATCTGTTTTTATGCCAATATTATATGGTTCTGATTACTGTAATTTTGTAATACAGTCACATGGCACATAATGTTTCAGTTAATAAGAGACTGCCTATGTGACGGTGCCCCCCCAAAATTATAATAGCATATTTTTATTGTACCTTTTCTATGTTTAGATGTTTACATACACAAATACTAGCCATTGTGTTATAATTGCTTACAGTATTCAGTACAGTAACACACTGTACAGATTTTTAGCCTAGGAGCAATAAGCTATACTAGATAGCATACATGTGTAGTAGGCTCTACCATCTAGGTTTGTATGAGAACACTCTGTGATGTGTGCATAGTGACAAAATCACTTAATGATGCACTTTGCAGAATCTATCCCCATCATTAAGTGACACATGCCTGCATATTTAAAAATCAGGAAATGGGATGCCTGCAGCTTTGTTCTTCTTGCTCAAGATTGCTTTGGTTATTTGGAGTCTACTGTAGTTCCATATGAGTGTTAGGATTTTTTTTCCTGTTTTTTGCAAAGAATGCCATTGGGGTTTTGACAGGGATTGCATTGGATCGGCAGATCACTTTGGGGAGTAGGGACTAAATTATTTTAACATTAACATTGTTAACTCTTCCAGTTCATGAACATGAGATGTCTCCTCATTTTTGTGTGTCTTCTTTAATTTCTTTCATTAATGCTTTATAATTTTCAATGTACAAGTCTTTTACCTCTTTGGTTAAGTTAATTCCTAAGTATTTTGTTCTTTTTCTTGCTATTGTAATAGGGTGGTTTTCATAAATTCCTTCTGGATAGTTCATTGTTAGTGTATAGAAATGCTGTTTATTTTTGTCCATTGATTTTGTATCCTCAACTTTACTAAATTCACTTATTAAGTTACAACACTTTTTGTTGTCATTGAGTCTTCAGGATTTTCTACATATATGATCATGTCATCTGCAAATAGAGCTAATTTTACTTATTTTCTGATTTGGAGCCTATTTATTTATTTTTCTTATCTAATTGCTCTGGCTAGGAATAGAAGTGGTGAGAGTAGGCATCCTAGTCTTGTACCAAATCTTAGAGGAAAAGCTTTCTGTTTCCATTTCCGATACTCTACAGTTTTCATTTCTCCTTCATTTTTTGCTCTTTTTTCTTTCTCCTATTCAAATATACCATCTACCTGCAATGCTTTAAAATTCACAAGACACTTTCCCATGTGTAATAATATTCCATTTTACATATGGGTTAGTGAAGGCTCTGAGTGAGTAAGTGATTTGTCCAGTTTAATACATTTGGTAAGTGATGGAACATTGGCGTCTATCTAAGTCTTCTGATGTGCTTGACTTTCAATACTCATTTTTAATTGTTCTACAGCTGCCTTTTTTTGTTCGATGCACTCCTTCCTGTCACTAGCACTCAGTTGAGGTATAATGTTGGTGCTTCTTGCAACAGTTTTCAAGGGAGAGTGGAGAAGAGTTTTGCAAATATGCAGTACCTCATCTTACCCATGCATAAGGATTCTAGAGTTGACATTTAAAAGAAGGGAGAATGAGGTGTATTTAGCTTTCAGAAAAAGAATGACAAACAAATAAACAAACAAGCTAGATTTTCCCTTCATTAATTCTTGCAGCAGAACATAACCCCAAGGTACATATTTTAGCCCCTTTTCCCCCAAGCATTCTTATAACATGTCGTATTCCAGGGAAGAATTTACTCTCTCAATTTACTGCTCATTTATACCATACAGTGGGAGCGTTCATAAGAAGTCACATCATCATCATGTTTTAGGAAACTTTGGTCCAGAATGTAAGCTCCATTGCGGCATGGTTTTTTTTGTTTATCTTGATCACTGTTATCTCCTCAGAGCCAAGAAGAGTGCCTGACATATAGGAGCCATACATCGGGTCTTTGCGGAATCAACAACTAAAGCAATAAATACATCGCAATCTTTTCAGGGAAAACTCTCGCTATTAACCTTGGTTGTAAACTCCCATTCCTATATTTTTTGACCTCATCTAAACATCTGATCTTTCATCTAGTGGCCATGATAAAACACAAACAAACTTACCAACAACAGCAGCAAAGAAACATCATTGTGTATGCTCCTATCTTTAATGGATTGTTGCATGTAAAACTTTCATCTGTTGCTTCTGATATTATTTCATGTAGTAAGTGATGTTTGCTTGGGACATCACTTGTTTTATGAAAGATACCAATTCATATAACTTGCAAGCTACAAGTTGGATTTTCTGCATTGGCAGAGTCTATGAAAAGCTGAACTTCAGTATGTCCTAGACTTAGGACAGTGTCTTAGTCCCCATTTAACTTCAGTCATTTATTTCCGTATTCTTTCACCTAGGTATTTAGCATCTACGTTGTGCCAAGCACTATACTAGTTAATAGAAATGTGAATAGTAACATAACCTCCTAGCTAAAAGAGCTAGTAGTATAGTGTTAGTAACAGGCAAGTGAACAGTTATAAAATGATGCTATAAAGCTATAATAAAATCATATATAGCTATAATAAAATCATATACAGCTTATGCCATTTTTTTTCTTGTTTTTTATCCTATATCCATTATATTTTTCCACTCCCCTCTTAAATAGTCAACTTGAGCAGAGGTTAGTATGGTAGTGTTGGGTAGAAAAATATTGGAATGCATCTATAACACCCTGGTTCTAATCCTAACTCTCCATATAATTTGTTAAGTGGATATGGTCAAGGCCTTTTGGGGTCTTTGTCTCCTCATCTCTAAAATTAGTTATTAGGAATAAATATTTTCTGAGGCCCATTCCAGCTCTTTCATGCCACAGTTTGCCATCTCAATGATTTCAGAAAATTAACATCCATTTGAGTGTCATTTTCTGACTCTGAGAATAAAGTCTTTTTTCCTAAGATTGTTTTCTTAAAATTAGCAGACTGATGTTGTATCATTAAAAACAACCAGCTCACCACGCTTCAGGATAGAGCTTCTTTTGTCTCTTGCTAATGGAGGATGTTAGAGAGGAGGTCATGGCTGCACCTATTATGCTGTTCTATTTCAGCCTACTCTATAATTCTCTTCTTTTTTTGAATCCTATTCTTTTGCTGAGTACCACCCACCTACTTCTGGGAGACAAGGCCATGTGAAAGACATCCTCAGACGTCTCAACTGCT
Organism: Avahi laniger; assembly: GCA_963575035.1. Lineage (NCBI taxonomy): Eukaryota > Metazoa > Chordata > Mammalia > Primates > Indriidae > Avahi > Avahi laniger. The sequence continues at coordinate 16,609 of CAUYSK010040675.1, read as the reverse complement.
TCCTCATCCATCTGCCACTGGGTGCTGGGTTTTCAGCAGTAGCTTGTGAGCTTGTCTCTCAAAGAGAACTAGAGAAAGTAGCCACTGACACTGGGCCAGTATCTATTATGTGCAGGAAGCTTGTAAACTTATATATACAGAATGTGCACCGAGGAGCAGAAAGTTTCTAATGGGCTGGCTCCAGAGAGGGAATTGGTGGTGGTTGCTGAAAGAGAGCCTTGAAAGTGAGAAAAAGTCTTTAATAGTCATATTTCCCAGAAAACGGGAGGGAACACTGAATAGAACTGAAGGGGCAGTCGCAGTCCTGTCACCAAAGGAATTCTAATTAGCATGATCTGACCAAAAAGAATATAAGCACAGGTGGGAAAATGGCTTCCGTGACCTTCGATACCCTTGACAACCCAAGGCTGTTTTCTGGGTCGCCATGTATAGTTGCACAGTTTGTCTACTGCACAAAGGAATCTTGATGAAGAAGGCCAGTGGAGGTTCCATCCTGGCATGGGGCTGCATAATCACACCTGGAAAGAACACTTTTTTTTGCAATTTGTCTGCTTAGAGAGCACCCTTTTCTAATTTTTATATGCCATCTATTGTTTGAATGTAGGTTCTAATAGTCTGATTAACAATTCAGGGTACACTCGGACTGTTTCTAGATGTTTTATCTAAGTCTTCCATATGGGCCTCTCCTCTTCCAGATTATCAATCAAATGCTGCTCTTCCCTTCACTCTCCTTCGTTACTCTCCCTCCCTCACTCACTTCCATGTCTTCTATTATCACTACATACCAACAACTCCCAAATGTCCCTCTTCAGCTTTCACCCCTCCTTCAAACCCCAAAATCCTTGCACCTACCTGCCAAATGGACATTTCTATTAGACTTCTCCATGAAATCTCAGAATTCTCATTTGTTTCCCCACCAATCTGTTTCTCTTTCCACATTCTCTATCTCCAGTAATGGCACCATCACTGGTCAGGGGTGTGAGCCAGAATATTAGCCACTGTTCTTGAGTCATTCTTCTGTCTCATCCAACAATAACAATAAGAATATAATTTTACAATAACCCTAATATTTATTGAGTGCATCCCATGTTTCAGACTCTGTGTGCATTCCTGATCTCCATTCTCTGCTGCTCTGAGCCTGTGAAAGTTTGCATATTTTCACCACTGTTTATTGCTTTATTGTTGAGAAGTACCCTCAGGCCGAAAAAACCATAAACATATAATTCCCACCTTTTCAAGTTGCAGTTTTTCAAGAGTAAACTCTCCCGTGACTTCTGTCTACTTTGGATGCTTTCCATAGTCTTTAAATTGTTGTTCCTTTAAAGCTTCTTCAGGTTTTATAATTGTTGTCTGTAGGAAGTTTTGCTCGAACACATCGGTCTTCTGCCTTTATGTTTCTGATTTATTTATTAAGAGGATCACTATGGGTGAACCAACCACTAGGGGAAACTGGAATGCAAGCTGGCACCGATATAGAGGCTATCAGAATTGCCCAGGCAAGAGATGAGAATGGCTTGGACTAGGGGCTGCCATGGAGCTTAAGAGAAATCACCAAATTCAGGAGGTTTAAGATGACGGCATGGTACCAGTCCATGTGATCAGTTAAGAATGGAAAACGCCATGGGCTTCTGACTTACGTCACTGGGTTATTGACCAATGCACAGGTTCCTCTAGGTTTTTAAGTTGATGAGAACTTAGGATGAGTAACTGATGGAACACTCAGCACCCTTAAAACATTCTCTGTGGTAGTGGGGGTTCCGCGTGAGGTTATGTCCTCAGGGAGATTTCTCAGACAGATTAATAGCAGACCTTAGACATGTCTGTTCCCACTTTCCACACATCGAATGAGTCATCGAGCCCTCCCGCTTCTGACTTGCTTTTTCTACCTTCTTCTTCCCATTTCCTATTCCTAATCCGCGCCATCAGCTTCTCTCAGTCCCATGATTACAATAGTCTCATAATTAGGCCTCTTCCTTACACAGAATAGCCAGAATTAACTGATTTCCTAAAATAAAGATCAGACGTAGTTCACCTCTTCTCTATCATCTGCAGTGGTGTCCAGGGCTCACAGGTATGGAATCCAAATTCTCTAGTTTAGTATTTCAGTCATTTTCTGATTGTTGTGGAATGTAAGCAAGGCTATACCCAATTGCTTCTTGGTCCCAGAATTTCATCCACACTGACTTGCCTCTGTGATTTTCCTCGTCCTGTTCTTCTACTTTAGAATATTCTTTCTCCTTGATCTCTGTTTTCTGCCTTTTGAAACAATATTCAGCCTTCAAAAGTTGGCTTAACTAATACTTTTCTTTGGTGCATTCTCCTATTTTTATTTGATTCAGATACTTTTATTGAACACCTACTATGTGCCAGTCACTGTGCTATACCTGAAGGCGAGTTAGAAGCATTTTCCCATCCCTCACTAAAGATATCCCTGCCAAATGGTCTGATCCTGTTTACGATTTACCACTTCTCTCCTCCAAAGCCTATTGTTCCCAGCCTTTGTTTTACCTTTGACACGTAACACAGTATGCACTCAATGGTTGTTGATTAATTAAATGACTACTGAAAGACATTATTTTGCTTCCTGTATTATATTTTTGCTACTCATTCTCACTTATTCTCATCACCATAAGGAGTCTGTTGGCTAATGAGATCAAGGCCTATGCTCTAGTGATTCATTCTTTTTCCAAAACGTCCAGCATTATATTTTGCATACATGACATCATAAGTTTATGTTTAAGGGTGGGAAAAGTTAAAAAAAAAAAGAAAAAAAGTACTGAGTGGTGACAATTGCCTTTTACATATACGGCCTCCAAGAGTCACATACTCACAACATCCTTCATAGTGAATTATTTACAGAAAGCTACTGTGAGCTTGAAGTTATTTGTCCTCCTTAAATGAAACTTTTCAGGTGAGCTGAGAAGAAAAAAGGATAATGGGAAGGAATCTTGCATGCAAATAAACTAGATGTTTAACAGCCTCTCACCCATCTGTTCTCATCCTGTAATACAATATCCAAACTTTGCCTCAAACACATGTTTTTGCTTGACCCACAATGCATTTTTAAAAGTAACCATGGGCCTCTGGTTAAACAAATAAAAGGAAATTTCAGAGAAAAATCCAGATATCTGTTTTTTCTTAAAAAGCTGATGTCTGATAAGCCTTTGCCGTCATTTATGCAAATCAACAATGGATGGGGCTGTGTCAGGGCTGCTGCCTTCAGGTCTGAGCACTGCCGGGGCTTGACCACTAAGACAGCTTCATTGCTACATTTGCACTGGAGTATTGCTTCCACGATCCTGGAAGCCTTTGATATCTTGATCCCCTAGGTCCTTTATATTATCTTATTTATGTGTTTATTTCTTTGTTCATCAGGGAACAAGGCCAGTGTAGCAGGCTCTGTGTTCTAATATATTCCCCAATTGAATTATCATAACTACTCTACCATAGAGATGTGATTATACTGTTTCTACTGATGAGGTGTTTGCAGTTCAGAGAAGTTAATGTACTTGTCCCAGATAACACAGATCATAATGAGAAGAGCTAGGATTCAAACTTAAAGCTGTCTACTCCCAGAAGAATATGTAGAAAATAAAAGTAAAAAGTGTAAGCCGTTTCTGAGCAGAGATAATGAGGAAATTTCATCCTGCAATGATATATTTAGGATGTTATTGAAGAACTGTTCTTTGGAAGCAGGTTTCTCTTCGGATGGAACACTCTCAAAAAGGAGAGCTTAAAGCACCATGTGAATTATTTAGAACTGAAGCACTCTGTAACCTGTAAACTGAGTATTTGAAATAATCTAAAATTGGGTCCCCAGAGAGAAGAGATAAATCACATGAGGTTTGCAAGATTTTTTTTTCTCCTCCTATCTCAAATTTCTCTCTACCTTCGATTCCTCAAGGTGAAGTCAACCAGACTGTTTGGGGATTTGGGGAAAAAAATGCAACCAACCACATTTGTGCAATTCAAGTTTTCCAAGAATCTTTAGGTCCAAAGTCTGTCTAGTACCTGCTTATAATTTGTATTGAATAACTGGAGCCAGAGTGGTGAGGCAACTGGCAACTTGACCAGAATCACAGATCAATTAATGACAGACACAATGCTAGAATCTTCCCCCATGGTGAGCCCCCAGTCCTCTTGTGCATGGCCCTTTACAGCAGATATGATAGTCTCTGAACTTTCAAAATACCAAACAGGACTCTTTTGACATTTCAAATCAGAGTCTTATATTGTCAGTTATTTTGTCTACCCAGCTACACGAAAATTTCATATGTGGAAGGGCCATACTCTTTTTTTCTACTTATTTCCAGTATATAGTAATCACATGTTAGATTTGTTGCTCTTTGTTAAAATGATGATGTGATAACACTCTTCAGGTTCTTAGCATGCAAAGGAATATATTGTTTATGGTGGAAAAAGTTGTTGATCATATTGATGTTGGCAATGACAAGGTCAGTGATGACAATTTTGATGGTACTGACAATAATATCTCCATTGGTGCCAATGCAGATATTCGTATTAATGATGAATTTGATGACAATAATGGTTTTGAAAGTGCTGATAATTGGAAGGGGATGATTAAATATGACCCTGTTTCCCAGATGTACATCTTCTTGCCCAGGCACGCTTGTGGTTCTGTTTGAACCTTTTTGGTTTTCCTTCCTGCCGCAAGCTTGATTCCAGTTCTCCTAAGCAAAGAATGAGTTAGCAGCGTACCATGGCTGAAAATCAGGGGAAGCTTCACTTGAGCCTCTAGTGACGTTGTGTTTCTTCCTGGATGATACCAGACACCACTGCCAAGGCACCAGAAATCCACTGGGGACACGAGATAACCTTATAGATAGTCATAGTAGGAGGGAGAACAAAAAGAGAATTGGTAAATAGAAAGAATTGGGAGGTACAAAGTATCTTGGAGCCAAAAGGCCTGAACTTGAAGTTCCCTATATGCTATTAATTCCTAAGTACAAAACTTTGACAATCAGATAAGTAATTACATTAAGGAGTATAATGATGGGCTCTGGGGTCATAAATACGTAAATTGAAATCAGGCTTCTGCCACCTATTACCTATGTAGATCTGATGAGTCAGTTAACTGCTCTCGGCTTCCGTGGGGAGCCATGGGGACTCTCATATCTAATGTTTTTTGACGGTGAGGGTTAAATGTGTATAAACGCTTGGATCGCTTTCCTCCTAGCTGGCACACGGACACGATTCCTCGTTTCCTTGAGTCCCCTCTGCCATCCCTGCTCGATTTTGAACGTGCAGATCCGCTCTGCACCGGCCCCATGAGAACCAAGGCGGTCTTTCTCACTGGTTTGTTGCATGTCCTGATTTCAGCGATTCTCTAGAACTTATTTTTTTTCATGCCTGCAAGAACTCGATTAGTATGCGAAGGAGTGGCCAGTCCACTCCACACTGCAGCGGCGGGAGCCCAGAGTCGAGCAGAAGGCCTTGGGAACCGTGAGATGCTTTTCTCAACGGCAGGCAAAATGAATCCGGGACAAGCTAAGCTTTGCTTGTTTCAGAAACTCTGTCATAAATTAACGTAAAGATGCTCTTTTTCCTCACCAGCCAGAGGACAGGCATGTTTCAGTAAGCAATTAATCTTGGCGGATCTATATTAAATATTTATCTGCTGAAATGAGCTCAGTATTGTAGTGGTATTTTTTCATTATAGGACTTTATCATTTCCAAAGAGATTTCCACGTGCTGGCTCCCTTGTATATATGAAACCCAAATTTCCTGTGGAATGACACATCTTTCTTGGCAGCGACCTTTTCTCTGTGTAACAAGCTACTGATACGTTGGAATTTACAGGGCGATAATCACATTTATTGAGAAGGAGGGGGTGGAGCAATCCAGTGTTTGCTTCCCTAATAAAAACCTTGTGGAAACGCTTGGAAACCTGGAAATTGGTTCCTGTTTTCAGCAGCACAGGGTGAGGGGGCAAGGGAGGGTGAGGGAAAGAGTTGCTTTGATAACAGTCATTATTATTCCTTGCATTTGAATTGGGGCTTTCGCACTCATTTCTGTTATCTCATTTGAGCCTTACAACCAGCACAAGAAAAAGTTAAGAGTATCTCCATTTTAGAAATGAGGCCCTGAAAGCTTCACTGTCCTTGTCAAACACGGAGGTGGGGCAGAGCTAGATTGGAACTCTGATGGTGTCTGAATTCAGACACCTCCCACAGAGGGAAGAGGAAAATGCAGCTTCATCCACTCCTGGCTCTGAGTATGATTTGGATAGTCAAGTCTCTGGGTAGTGTGCAATTTTTAAAAATCTGGAGGTCAGCCATACCTCCAGAAAACACGGGCATTTCCAAAGGGAACTAAAGTGAAAAAGGAAGTGATGCAAAATGAGCAAAAAGAGGAATCCAGAACGGGGAGGGAAGGAGAGAAACATTACAGCACTGTGGCAGGCAGGGTGCATAAAGTTAGTGTGCATCTGAATCGACTCAGGATCTTATTAGAAATAGGGACTCTGATTCATCTGGTCTTGGGTGAGACCTGAGAGTGTGAATTTCTCCAGATGATTCTGGATAGTACCAGCTGCTGCTGCTGCTGCAGTCCAAAACTGTGATTTAAGCAGCAAGGTGGTAAGGAACAGGCCTAAGGAAGAAATAAGAGGAATAATAGCATCCGGTGTCATCGTGGCACTTGGCCTGGGAGTAGGAAAGGTTGTTTCACGTTGTTGAATTTCATGCGCCCCCCTTCTTTTTTCAATCCCTAGGACAAAGCTGTATCCAGTCAAAGTGGTATTTTAGCGATCGTTCTGTTCAGTGATTCTCAAACTTCAGCCTGCATCGTAAACAGCTAGAGAGCTTGCGAAAACTCAGACCGCTGGGTCCCACCCACACAGGTTCAGAGTCACGGGTCTGGGGCAGGGCCAGAGATTCTGCATTTCCAGCAAGTTCCCAGGTGATGCCGGTGCTGCTCATACAGATGCGTCGAGGACCACCGTTTTGTTTCAACCTCCTCATTTTAAAGAAACATCCAAGGAGGATCAGAGAGGGAAGATGATTTCACTTGCAGTTACTGAACCAGGGAGGGGCAGATTTAGGCTTCAAGCTCTGTGAACTCCTAGTCGGGTCCTCTTTGTATCTCTCCATAGCTCGGTATCCTTGGTCAAGTGCTGTCATCAGTTTCTGTCCTGACAAGGTTTAAAAGGAATCTGAGAAGTGGTGGTCAGTGAGGGTGATGACTTTGGCAGCTGTGATTAATATAACATTGAAGAGAAAAGAACCTGCCTTCCTCCCGGGGGCAGGGAGCTTTTGTGTTTGCAGTACACACGGAAAAGCACAACGGTGAGAGGTAATCTATCACTGCTCTCTCTCCCCTGTGACTAGCTATTTCTCTCCCCTTGGTTTCACTCAACATGAAAAACATTATTTCTGGGCAAAATTAAATTTGGGGTTTTCGAAAATAAAAGAACAACATTTTTGTTCCCCAGTCCCCTTTCAGAATCCCTCTCCCTTTCTTCCAAAGGTTATAGCTCCTGGCATTGCTGCATATTGAATTTTTTTAAAGGCTTTTCTGTAACAATAACAGTGGAGATGGGCTTATTTTCCATTGCTTCTCTTTGATTTCTTTCTTTTTCCTTCATTTCCGATTTTTCTTTTTTCCTCCCCATTGCTCATCTCTTTTACGTTCTTCCTTTTCTCCTCCTTTCATCAGTGGATGTCGGAGCCAAAAGAGACCTTCAATTATCCAATTCAACTTCTTTCTTTCCCAGATGGGAAACCGAGGTCCAGAAAGCCTTAGCCCATACTTCTGGATTGTGTAGAAGGAACATGGCCCGGGTCTCAGTGGTATCAGCTGCACGTCCAGGGCCACAACCTGAGTATCCTGGCTCCTTCTCACCACGGATCTCAACCATTTTCCCTCTGAGCACCATTCTCAAGGTCTTCAGTCTCCCAAATGCTGATGGCCCTTCCACACATAGTAATTCTCAGGCTGGGAGTGGGGTGGGGTGAGACAAGGGGGCAAAGGGCCTTGCCAAAACTGTTCAAGCCCTTAGAGGGTGTGGAGAAGTCAACACTTTCAGACTTTGTTGATGAAGGTATAAATCTGCATGTTTGCAAGCTCAAGATATCCACATTAGGAATCATTTCCAAGAAGTACGCACCATGAGTGCAGAGGTGTGCTTGACAATATTTACTGCAACATCATCTGTACTAGCCAAGAAGAACAAAAATGAAAACAACCTGAATATCTACCAGTAAGGGTTGCTCAAAGAAATTATGGTGCATGCTTATAATACCACAAAACCACTAAAAAGAATGAAAACAATCTATGTGTACTGATCTGGAAAAAAGCCACGATATATCATTGAAATGAAAAATAAAGCAAATTGCACGCATGCACACACACACACACACACACACACACACATACACATCATGACTGGCTGTTGCTATAAAAATGTTTACATGTCTATATGTATAAATACTAGATTTAAGCATAAGGTAAATGCATGAGGATGTATTATAAGCTAGAATAATGAGCAATTTTGAATATTTTTCAAAAGGGAACACCCCCACAAGTCCTAATAATGCTGATTTGTTCTCACTCACCCCTAGAAAATCCCACGCCACCTGTGCTGCCTCTCTCCTCTCCTTCTCCTTCTTCTTCTTTTCCATACACACTGCCTAAGTGATTTTCGAATGCTTACATCAATTCAAAAAGACCCACAGAGGAAGAGAACTAGTTTCCTGGTAGTTCTTCCACAAAGGCAGGCTGATTGATTGCAGATTGCAACCAGGTCCAACTTTCTGTTCCAAATGACAAATGAAGAGCTCTTAAAAACAGAATAAAATATCCCGTATGAGGAGAAGTATCTTTGCCAGGCCAGGCATGAAAGGCAGTGAGCAATGAGAATTGTGTGTAATTCCTGACCCATCCGTAGCCTGTCTCATTCCTACACTCACGGAACCAGTGTTAGTCATGTTGGCCCGGCTCCTCGGCGTGGTCCTCAAGGTTCCTCCATCATCCAGCCCCAAACCCTAATTATCCCCATGGCCTGCTTCTCCTGCACCTCATGCCGTTCATGCTGAGTATGTCCCCATTTCCCCAGCACGTTGGGCACACTCAAAACTCTGTGGCTTTACCCACATTTCCTCCAACTATTAAAATCCTGAGCGGTCTTCAGGGCATAGCTGAATGCTTCCTCCTCTCAGAAGTTTTCTTTCATGCATTCTTGCTCTTTCGGAGTTAAACAAATCTCACCTGCTCTAGTACTGGAGCAATTATTTAATGTTGCATTGTATGGAACTGAGGTGGGGCCAGTTTTTCCCACCAGATTTTTATGGAGAACAGGGATTGCATCTTTTTCTTTGTATACAAAGTGCCTCATGCATTGTAAACATTCAATACATGAAATAAAGGATGGATGGAGAGAAAAATTATTAGGTGATTAATTGAGCAGTGAGATTCCTGGTTCAGGTAGGCCTACTAAGTAATTACTGTTAAATCTCAGTTGGGCTTCATTCAACAGCATTTAAAAATACCAAATATTTCACTCATGCTCTCACTATCTAAAAAGTACTGCATCTTTTCTCTTTTTTTATGTGTTACTATAATACCATATCTCTAAAATGAATTTCCTACATTTCTTGTGAAACTTAATGCTGCAAACCCTTGTCTGTGTTTCAAAAAATCTCTCCTGAGGTTATTTACTCTTTTCTTTATGTTGGACATTTCATTTTATTGCCCACTTTTCCAAATTATAGCTAAGGATGTTATGATTATCTTTACTCAAGTAGCATTTTTCTTCTTTTGAATTATTTTCTTAGGATATATTCCCTGGGGAAGGATTATTAGGTCAAAGCATATGAACATTCTTATAAACCTCATTAATTTTGACCTCACTAATTCAGAATTTGCACTGAATTGAGCAGGCAGTGAGCTTTCTTTTGCTCTCTCTTTGAAAGGAAAATTGTTAAATAATGAATTGGCGTGAACACAATTTCCAGGGTGCCGTTGACAATATTTCATGCAAACATTTTAAGCGTTTTTTGTCAGCATCTTTTTCTTGCATTTGGAATTGATATGCTAATTATGATTTATTTTCAGCGGTTCATTAGTATAGGCCTTCAGTCATCAACACTTGTTCAACTAATTCCCACCTTTTTCTATACAATTGATGTGAATGAGATGTTCACTGCCTCTGAAGGGTTTCCGACTGGTTTCTTTTGAGACACGTGTTTTCAGCACCTGTTACTTGCTGGGTGTTATGTTAGGTGCTGAAGATACGGAGGTAAATAGAAACAGCCCTTTCTCTCAAGGAGTTCAGTAGTAAAGTTCTGCCTCTGTAAGCAAATGCAGCATGGTGGATGAGGGAACTGGAGGGTGGGTAGACAGCATAATCCAACAGCACCTCAGTGGAGATCCTCTCAGGTCAGTGCCATGGCAGAACTCCCGTGTTTAATCATATAGCTCAGCTGAGTTCCAAAGGACTGGCAGTTTGCCAAGCAAATAGTTTACATGGGGACGCATTTTTTCAGTTACTACATGCATTCAATGATGTTGTTTTCAAATATTAGATTGCTCAACTTTTTCATTAATTCAGACTGATTTTTCTTTCTCCCCATAACCTGAGTTCACATTGTTTTATTTCTCTCCTTTGCAAAGAACACCGGGAAGGACCTAAGGAGATTAGAGTTCTGAGCTTGGCTCTGTTTCTGATTTGCTCTGAGCCTTGGCAAATCAGTGTATATCTCTGCACTTCAATTTCCTCATCAATAAAGTGGAAGTAAGGTATTATCTGTTTTCTTAGTTGAGATATCATGAATATAAAAATCAATTGACAGAGAAATGCTTTAAGAAGATGCAAAGTAAATGAATTGGTCTCATTTCCTCAGTTCTCACAGGGACTCCCTTGGTTCCTTAGACCCCCTCTCCGATTGAAGCTCCCTTTTGGAGCAGAGTCACAAATATAATCCTTGGAATGTGAAAATTATTCCCTAATAAGCTCTATATGAGACCAGAAAAAAAGTGCCAAACAAAATCAGCCAACAATCAGTCAGGAAGGCAGCCGTGCCTCTGCCTGGGTAGGGACGGTTCACTGATCAGAAAGATTAAGACTCCAGAGGCAGCCAGTGCCCTCCCTGCAGCTGCGGGAGAGAGGTAGGGGGGTGGGGGCGGAGAGGGATCCGCGGGAGGGCTTTGCTCAGGAAGTGGAGAATTCTGGAAGGGACCTGGGAGATCATGCAGCACAAACCCTGAGTGGTAAATACAGAGGAGAACCAGGGAAGAGGAAAAATAAGGAACAGGATTTGTCTGCCTCACGCAAGCACTGGGAGGAAAACGGTACACAAACGACAGGAGAATGCAGCTGGATTCCGTGTAGACAAGGAGCCACCCCGAGAAGGTGGAGAGGTGCCAGCCACTGGAAAGTTTCTTAAGCAGATGTAGGGCGACCTCTTTTTCAAACATATCAAACAAAAGGTTTGAGGACTGAGGAATGAGAGGTGGGGTGGCCTCTGCTCAGTATTCTTCAAGGCCTTTGTCACAGATGCCACACTTCTGTCTGCAGAGATTCCTAGACATGCTTTGGTGTCAGGGAATCCTTTCTCTTTCTGGAAAGTTACTAAATTGTACTAAATGTTCTAGTTGAAGACAGGGGGCACCTGCCTCTGATCACCAGGCACACCTTCCCTTAGAATTCACCTATATCCATCTGCACTGCTCAGTTGGGGCCTTATAAATGGCTTTGGGTTTTTTCTCTAGTGCTACCATTGTAGGATCTTCTGTTGGAATCAGTGATATACTGGTATATGTTCAACAGCTTTCTAATATTTGACAACTGTTACTAATGTTTCTCCATCCCCTTTCCTGCTCAAAAAAGCTCTGTTATTAGCGTTAGTAAATATTCACATCATCAAGCTACCAACTTGATAAATGTGGAGTTAGGAAGAGAAGAACACATTCAACTTTCATAAGCCAGTAGAAGGCTGACTCCAGCAATCCAATGCCTGCAACTGTGTTCTCAGATTCCTTCGTCGGGTTTCATTTCATCTAATCTATTTCAGAAGTTAATGTATTGGAAGTTAATGTATCTGAAAAAGAAGGAGCAGAGAAAAGGTTACGGGCAGGGGGAAAAATAAAGACAGGAAACAATTCAAATGTCCTTCAGTGGGTGGATGGATAAACAAACTGTGATGCAGCCATACCATAGACTATTATAAGAGGAGTGAACTACTGGTAAATGTGGTAACTTAAACGAATCTCAGAAATATTATGGTTGGTGAAAGAAGCCAGATTCAAAAGGCAATGACACCGTAATTCCATTTATATGACCATCTGAAAAAGACAAAACCGTAAGGATGGAGAACAGAATAGTGGTTTCCAGGGCTGAGGGGTGGGAGAAAGATTTGGTTATAAAGGTAGGTTTTGGAATGATGGAATTGCTCTTTACTCTGATGGTGGTTAATAACTTTATGCATTTGTCAAAACTCGTGGAACTGTACACCCACAAGTTCAAGTCAGTTTTATCATATATGAATTTTAATAATAAAATGCTAATATTAATATTAATTCTAGTAATAATAGAAGTAAAGGGGAGTAGAAAGGAAAGGTAAAGGGAATTAAGAAGCAAAAAGAATTTAAATCAGCTTTACAGGAAAATAGAGCAGGATCTATATCATTTAAAATGGACAAATTCTCTTCCCAGCAATGCTATCTCTTATTATCTACCCTGGAGAAAACATGCATCTGTTTATTGGGAAGCATGGATGAGGGTTCTCATTGAGAGATTTGTAAAATAATAGTGAAAATATCAGAAGCAGCTTACATATTCACCAATAGGTTAATACATAAGGAAGTTGTGGTCTATTGACAGTGTAGAACGCTGTGCAGTAATTAACAAGAATAAAACAGAGCTATTTGTAATTGATATAAAAAGTATTGTAAGAGGATTTTATTAAAATGTTGCAGAATGATTCACATGGTAGCATTTCCCATGTGTGTTAAACACACATATGCAACAATACTTCATATTTTCTAAAAGTATATTTATACACATGGAGATGTGAAAAGAAAAATCAGGAAGGTGTCACCATGATAATGGCAATTATCTATAATTAAAACTTTTTTAAAACAAAGAAGCTGCATTAAAGTATTACTTGGATAATTAAACGTAAACTAACTGTCATTAGGAAATATTATGATGGAAACTTATGGACCTTGTTTTGGATGTGCTTAGGAAGGTACCCAATTAAGATAACTGTTACAGATAATTTCAGGAAAATGAGTCCTCAAGTAAAGATACTTTTTCTAGCTGCCTTGAGGGGCCAAAATATGAAAGACAAGGAAAGGAGAAGGGAGTGAAGAAGAAAAGATAACAGATAAGGGAAAAAAGCACACAATAGAAAGAAAATGTGAAAAGAATCAGAGAAACTGGAGGAGAGAGGAAGGAACGGGGGGAGGACAGGAACAAAGGGCAGAGGTGAGCGGGCGATCAGATGGGGACGACGGGGGAGGGTATGGCTTCATTCTGCTGCTTGGGGATTCTCCTCCAGGAAGCCAGAGTTCCATGACACCCTTTCCCAGTGAGTAGGCTTGATTTTGACATGCCTTCGTGCCTGTATCATAAAATGTGAGCCATTGGTAGAGCATGCTCCATCGAGATGACAGGTGTCCCAGACTCACTGCTTAGGCTTTGAGATGCCTGTATCCAGCAAAACCTAGTAAAAGCAGCACTGCAGGTCTGACTGGGGACTTGCTCTTTGTGAGGTTGTGGGAGATCTCGTAGTATCGATGGATTTGGTCCCAGGTATGCAGGATGTTTTATTGGACCTACTCACAGCGTGTCCATTTCAGGATTAGTCCTGAAGAGTTCATCATGGTAAGACTGTGTGTATGAAACCTTCCACCTCTCTTCTTAGAACCCTAGACTCATTTAAAGTAATTAGCTGAAATAGAGTACCTACACCGTCCTAGTAGACTCAGCACAAATTTCATGTGCAACGACTATGTGTTGGCATTGTGCTAAACAGAGACAGAGATAAACAGAACGATGCTAGAACCATAAAGGTTCAAGCCCATAGCTCATTGTCTGGTGGGAGTTAGGAATACACACACACACACACACACACACACACACACACAATTTATGAGTGTGTATATGTCACAAGTTAGGGAAAAATAACGAGGAATTTAGAGATGATTTGATGTTGACAAACTATAGTGTTTTCTCATTGATTACAAGGGATCCTGCTTACTTTGAAGGTAGACTTTTATAAGCCTAAAGTATTTATTAAAAGAAAAGAAACTTTTAGATATGTATTATGAACTCCATCTATTATCAGGAATCAAGCAATATAATAGTTCAGGTACCCAAGATCTAGAGTCAGACAGAACTGAGTTCAAATCTCAGCTCTGGTTTTGCTTGTGGTTGATCTTGGGCAAGTCACTTTTCTGTCTAAGCCTCGGTTTCTCTATTTATAAATGGAGATATGACTTAACCCACAGGTTATTATGAGCATTAAATACCATAATTATGTAAAATATAGAGGACGATGTATATGTGTTTGTGTGTGTATGTATATACACACTACATATTAATATATACACACACACACACACACGCAAACACACATATGAAATTTAATCAGTGAATCCTCCCAGCTAAGTGCTACATTGCTCTCTGTGACTTCAAGCCATCCTTGATACTTTAAGATTCTGGTAAAATCGTTTAACTCTCTGAGCCCCAGTTTCCTAATTTATAGAATGAGTATGAATTTGATTCTGTGTGTATTTTTTTACTTGGTCTCTGGGGCTGACCTACAAGCTGCTACAATCCCTTTTTTTGTATAGAAAGAGACACTGCTTCATAGCAAGTTGGAGAGACTTTCCCAGGGTTGCCCAGCAAAAGAGTGTGTGTTCCTCCCCCTATTTTAGTGGTCTCTTCCTTATCAGGGCCAGCTGGAGTCTGGTGCAAGGAAATGGATCCAGATCCACTGGCAAAAACATACAGGCTCTCAGAGGGTCTCTGTAATCTCCACCAAATCTGGCTGCGGTTCACCCTGGTGGAACCACTTCACTCTGTGCACTCTTCATTTTGTTTTCCTTTTTAGAGATTGCTCCTCTCTCACGTGTCCTGCCATCCCAGGGTCCTGCCTTCCAGAGCTGGGTCACTGAAGCCAGCAGAGGGAAGCAGGCTCCTCCCTCCACTCTCTTTCCCTGCAACACACCCTCTATTTCTCTGAGCTGGGAAATACCTGCCTTCAGAGAGCACAGCCAGTGGGTGAGGAGAGGGGGAGGGCAGAGGTTTCCTTGGCTGGGAAACCTGGGGAATGACTAAGGATAAACAGAATAGGATCGACTCAGTGGGGTAAGGCTGCCAATTGCATTCGCTCTCCACATTTAGCTCCCTAGCCTGCTGCAATCTGTACCTTGGCCTAGGCATCCAGTATCGTCTCATGTGAGTTTGCATTTTTATCATGAGCATCAACTCTATGCAAGGTTCTGAGAGAACAGAGGTGGAGGTGACTTGCCCTTGGGAAGCTCGCCATCAAGTAGGAAAATAAACTGTGGACAAACAGAATGAAACCATGGCAAAGAGACTGGGTCTAGCTGGGTGACCTTGGACAAGTAACATGACCTGTCTGATCCTGATATTTTTGCATCTTCACCTTGGCTTTAGTAATGCCTACTCTACCCTGTATGGCTGAAATGGTTGAGTGAGGTTGTATTTAAAACACATAGCTCAGAGTAGGTGCTCAACAATTGGTGTCTACTAATGAGTACTAATGAGATTGTCACAAAGGACCAATTCAGGCTAGAGAGGCTGTGTGAATATTGAAAATCTGAAAGGTTTCCTGGAGGAAATAGCTCTGTGCTAGGCTTTGCAGTCTGAATTAGAGGGACCCCATCCCTGCCTGCCTTTTTCACCCCCTTCCCTCCCTTCCTCCCCCATGTTGTTTCAGTCCAGCCTCCCTGCCTCGCTCACTGGCTCACTGTACTCCCACCGACCGAATTCCTTCATCCCATTTCTTTGCTCACTCAAATCCTCAAAAGCCCAGCAAAATCCTGCCCTTCCATTGGTCCCGTTGGAACCCCTCTGGCCTCATTTTGAATTCAGACTGAGAATCACCCAGGGTTCACACTCACTTGTTCGCTAATTATTTCAAAAATTATAGTATATGCTGAAAAGGACTTTAGGGATATTAATTAAATCTTCGATGTTATAGATGGGGAAACTGAGGCTCAGGGAGGACAAACAGCTTGCCCAAATTCACAAAACACTTTGGTGAAAGAGCCAGAAACAGAAGCCTGGGTTCATTCTGTTTTCCAGAGCTTTTTGAATTTCATCTGCTTATGTAGGTTATACATTTCTGTAGTTCCAGGCTGTTTTCATGTTCCTGTGCAGTGGGTGCTCATAGCACCCAGAACTGTGCTCAGGCAACTCCAGGGCCCTTAACCTTTGCCGCTGGCCTGATTTTAGCACTCGCTTGTTGGAGTGGACCAGGAAGGGGTATTTTAGTTCGGCAGGGTTTGGTGTGCATTTTTCCCCCAGGCCCACGTTCTCTGATCTAAGAACTACCTTTAAGGAATTCTCTGATCTAAGAACTACCTTTAAGGACAGAGGACCTACACAACAAGGCTT